>JAVYIG010003926.1:0-177955 GCA_035222895.1 Strongylocentrotus droebachiensis
TATAATACATACTTTTTCTTTTTGCTCTTCACTCTCTCCCCAGATGATGATGGAAGAGTTAGAGAAGGAGTCTCCTTACCAGTCGTCCCGGCACACATAGGAAAGAACTTCACATTCAATCTGAAGGGACAAGACTCATCAGAGGTCGAACTCACGTGCCACGCTTTCGGGTTCACGGAGGTATGTGTGAAGGATTTCTTTAAAAAAAACCTATTTGAAGTAGTTCTTGAAAAAAATTCCTCTCTTCCTATCCTTTTGTCGGTCCCTAAATGCTGTTTTCCCTAAATG
This sequence comes from Strongylocentrotus droebachiensis, assembly GCA_035222895.1. Taxonomy (NCBI): domain Eukaryota; kingdom Metazoa; phylum Echinodermata; class Echinoidea; order Camarodonta; family Strongylocentrotidae; genus Strongylocentrotus; species Strongylocentrotus droebachiensis. The sequence goes on from JAVYIG010003926.1 coordinate 289, forward strand.
TTTTTTGTGTCCCGTTCCACATACTTAGGTGAATAGGTGAAGTAAATTTGTATCCTTTAGGAAGAAATTTCTTGGATATTTCAGAGCGTTATCATGGCGACTCGGCCTCAGCCGGGGTGATAATATATTTTATATACCTCTCTTTAAAAATCTAGCCATCTGATTGGTCGAAATTGGAGTCGTGTTTTTAGCCATTCCCGTAAATAAACGAACAATGCCAGTAACGGTCATGGTTCAGACAGTGTCTTAGTTTTTCTGCGATGTTTTAACCAAACTTTACTCAAGAAAAGGATAAGGTAAGAATTCTTGGTAGATTTTTGTGTGAATTCGGTATATAAAAGATTCATCGACTGCTTTAATATTCGAGGCCTGGCTGTTTCTATACTATAAAAATAGCCAGGCTTCTAATAGCAGTCGGTATATCTATAATTATACTAAGTATCAAGCGCAGTCGAGGAGAATTATATAGGCGCTGCGCTATATAAATAGACAGTAAAAGGACAAAAACGCTCCCGGCAAAATATGATACCCCCCTTTGTTGTTGATTGACATACAATTTTCGGACCAGGGACCCTCCCCTGCCCCCTTCATATCATAACATCCTGGATCCGCCCATGTTTGTGGAGCTCTTATCATCGGCTGATGAAAGCTATGATAATGTTTTCTATATTTTTTTTGCAGGGCTGAATTATTCCATTTGACCGTTTACTGCTGTATTTATATCACGTAAGCCTATATGACAGACACGGCACATTCAAATAATGGGTCATTACCTCGCTTTCATGATGATTTTATCTGTTTCCCTCTCCCCTCTCTTACTCTCTCTCTCTACCCCTCCTTTTGCCCCTCCCATTCCCTGTTCCTGTATTTCTCACTATAAACCAATATTTTCTTTATGAAAAGGTGAAATCGCTGCCGGCAAGTGAACTGATCGATTTTAAGTCCAATTTAGTGGACATTGAAAAATGCATTATTTCCTCATTAGTTATCCGATTTTGCTCATTTTTGTGTGCTCTGTTTCTCCTGTTTTAAATTTCTGCATCTATTAAAAGCAAATCAGTTTAAGAGTGGACTTGGCCTTTAACATTTTTTTTTAACTCATGCTAGTTTATCATAATGAGCATTTACTATGATATGATTATTGTATGCTTAAAAAGGGAGGATAATCATTTGAAATTAACGCAGTTTATGTATACTCTTAATGACAAGTTTTGGATTTAATCAACATTTAACATTGAAAATTAGAAACAATTTAGGATGGTTTTTCACATTCTATCAAAAGTAAGGTTATACATGATGAAAGTTATTGATGCTTTTGAATATTCAAATGAAATTCAAAGTACTAAGAATTCGACAAGGACCTAAATATGAGTAGCAATCTCATTATTTAAAGTGATTCGTTTTGTATAAGCATTTCTATTTGCGCATTAGATGTCAATAATGTTTTTTAAAATCACTTTTAGTGTCAAACTATTCCCCATCATCAAAAGTCCTGTAAGAGAAAGACCCCCTCAATAAGTATAATATCAATTAAATGTTTATGGTTTTCTTCATGATAAAGGGGAATTTTGTACAACATTTAAAAAAAAAAATGTATTGAGTTTATGCTACGTTTGTTTCTTCTTCAATCTATAGTAGAAGCTGAAGAAACTCCGTCTAAGACACTGGACTATCGCCCAAGGTACGTCATGATTATAGCCACTGTTAATACACCAGTTTACGGTTACAACAGTGCGCATGCGCAGACATGAGCGCCATTTTAATTTACGAGTAAACAAACCAAATGACCTCTAGAGGTCAGTGGTTTATGCGTTAATTAAGATTACGCCCATGCAAATTATGATGTGAGCGCACAACGCAGCGCGCAGGCAGTGATGGCATCATAATTTGAATACACCAGTTTACAGTTGTATCAGTGCGCATGCGCAGACATGGGCGCCATTTTAAATGGCGAGTAAACAAAGCCAATGACCTAGAAGTCATGTATTTATGCGTAAAATAAGATTGCGCTCATGCAAATGAAGATGTGCGCGCACAACGCAGCGCGTAGGTAGTGATGTCATCATAATTTCCATGGGCGCAATGTAATTTTACGCATAAATACCACTGACCTCTAGGTCATTGGCTTTGTTTACTCGCCAATTAAAATGGCGCACACAACTGTAAACTGGTGTATGGGCGCAATCTTAATTTACGCATAAACCACTGACCTCTAGAGGTCATTTGGTTTGTTTACTCGTAAATTAAAATGGCGCTCATAACCGTAAACTGGTGTATTTAGAGCGGTCTTAATTTTTGAAGTGATTTGTAGCATTGCTTCAGATATAAGAAAAGCCTCATCCGTGCTGTCTACAAAGTTTTGTTGAAGACGCACTTGTTTTCAGGAGCGTTTAAATAGTTTGTTTTATCTATAAAGTTGTTATAATATCTAAAGTAGCATCATCACAGAGCTAAGCTATATAAATTTGATTTAATTATTCAATGCTGGGCAAAAGACCATCAACGTTTCCGTGCCATACTTGGTAATGTAAATTCTGACTTAATAAAGTTAACGTTTGCGGAAAGTGGCGATATGTTGTATCCTAAAGTCACTATATTGCAATAATTATTGAGTTCGTGTATTTCTCTTGTTTTTATACATCAATTATTATGATTTTATCGTCCAAACTTGCCATAAAACAAACTACTGGCTATATGATCATATTTTTTGTTATAATGTGTGAGTAAATTTTGTATATTGCAATACTTTTCTCTGAAATAGTGAAATGATTACAACAAAATGCAGAGGCTTAATAAATATCAAATCTTACTAGCATATTTAATCGTTTATAGCGTAAACATCCAGAGCAAATATGAACCTGTTGTAAATAATTTATGCAACTACATGTCATCTAAATATTCGTGAAGTTTACTGTGTTTAAAAACAAAATTTGAACTGTTCAACTAATTCACCAGTATAAACAATATGACAAATTAAATGACTCTTTTTAACAATGTTACAGAGATGTTAACAAAAAATTAAATGCAAAATAATTGCAATAACCTTGTCAATCTTCTTTTGATATGTGCAAACATTACAATGACAAAGTAATCTGAATATGATTTCTAAAGGCAGTACTATGGGGGATTGAAAAAAGAACTTGAGTTGATTTCACGAAAGTCTTTGTTACTTGGAACTCATAAGCAAATCTCCAGAAGAAAAAAGGTATTGGACGTGTGAATAAAAACCGAATCGAACCGAGTTTGTCATTCCTGTTTTTACCTTGTTTTTCATCCGAGTAAACCATCTCCATCATCGAACGTCGACCGGCTAAGGAATGTCCTATCCTAGGTCCTGCACGAGATCTGCAATGTGCACATGCACTGTATATTTCGAGGAGGCAATGGGTAAAAAAACACAGAAATTACACCCTAACATTTCCTTTTTTATCGGAGACAAAGGTGACTAAGATTCAGTCGAGTCGGCCTCGAATACACCAACGGCGAAGACAGCACCATTGAAGTTTGGGCTTGTCATCGTCGACTCAAAACATATCATGACGAGTGAAAAACGTATCCGAAGTGTGAATAAAGACTGATTTGGACCCAGTTCATTATTTTTGTTTTACCTCCTTTTCATTCCAGTAAACTAACTGCATCATCGGACGTGCCATCCGAGGTCTTGCACGGGATCGCCGTAGATGTGCCCCACAACTACTACATCCCTCTTGGCCTCAAGCTCGGTCTGGAGAAGGCCAAGTTGGACTCAATCTTGGTGAGCTGTGCCAACAACTATGAGGAAGCCACCTACAGGGCCATGGAGGCCTGGAAGAACAGAATCGGGGTGGATAATCGAGAGGAATTGAGAGACGTTTTGGTCGCGAGTTATCTGAAGAGGATCGCTGAGAAATTCCTGAACTAAAATAGAAGATATGCTGGTGGTCATTTCATGGGGGTTTCGAACCGTTTGAGCTGTCAGACTTTGAATTAATCAAGTTTCTTCGGGAGAATTGCGACTAAAATAATTAATGCCTTTGCCCCTTTAAATGTTCAAATACTAGTCCCTATATTGGGCTATGGAAGTGCGGTATCAACGAGATTGGGGTTTACAATCGAGGGAGCTGAAATAGACAATTATTATCATTGGTCTTTCGTGGCGTGTCGATTAAGGGGGAGGGGGGTGGGGCCGACGTTGTAAATAAATTTGAAAGTAACTGCATTTTTGTTGGATTTGGGGGGATTGTTTAAAATCAACTTTATAAGGACTTTTTTATACCATACACGACATTGTTTAGCAAATTTGAATGGTGTGAACAGATTTTTTGGTCATTTGTCGTTTAGCATGTTGTGGTGTGGTTATTTCGTTTGTCGTGTTTGTGTGCAAAAGAGAGTGTCATTTATTTGCCTCCCCCTCCCGCCCGTACAAGCAAAAAGGCAATAAGTTTACCAACGAGATCGAACTGTTTAATATTTAAATCATGTATAAAGTGTTTTTGATGTTCAAATTGTTTTTATACAAAATGACAACACAAAATTAAAGCAAAATATTACAAGAATCGGGCCTATAAGGAAATTAAAATGCACGTAATCTGTCAAAGTTCGAACAGGATCTCACTGAGGTCGGGCAATGTTGTACATACATTTTACGCTGAAGTAGGCCTATAACGAGAAGAAAAAGAGAAAGTCGCCTGAAAGTTTGTGAAAAGGCGTAAAAAGAATTATTCGTTTTTTGAGTGTGACACGAATACTGCTGCAGTCATTCGTAAAATATATTTGTTTGCTCTGTTGCTTTGTTTTTTTATTTTTTCTAGCTGCAAAATAAAAATAATACAAATTCATTGATAATTAAGGAATGCTTCATGATATGATAATGTATTCTCGTTTTCAAAATAATAAACTTGTGCGTGCAGATTCAACGAGTAACATCCTATGGAGATTAAAACGCACTAAACATGTCAAAGGTTAGACAAGGTCACACTTAACTTAGGCAAATTTGTTTCAAATAATTTGTTTCAAAGATTTTACTCTTAAGTACAGCGAGAAGAAGTGGAGTTTAACATCGGTGATAAGACCTAACAATAGTTTTCCTTTTGTGTGTCACGAGTACTGCTGCAGTCATTCGTAAAATATGTGCGTGTACTTCTTGATTTGTTTCATTTTTAAATTTGTCTGGCTGCATATTACCTGTGTGTGCATCAGATGCTGCAATAAAAAAAATACAAATTTATTGATAACTAAGGAAATTTAGGAAAGCTACATGATATGATAATGTATTCTTGTTTTCAAAACGATACATTTGTGCATGCAGATTAAATGACTAACTTCCTATAAAGGTAAAAGATAAAGGTGAGTTTAAACAAAAACTACACTGAATGTTCAAGATTACAAATAAATGTAATTTGCCAAACAATTTTGGTAGAAAATGTATGCTGGCTGAGTAATGGGCACAGACATATTAGGAAATCAAGGTTAGTAGCCCCGACACCATTTGTGTAGTCCCATATACATCTTTCTGTGTACATTATTACTTTACCAAGACTGGGCCAAATTTATTATGATTTTTAAGACTCCAGAACTTTGCAGTACACACCAATACTTACATGCTACATAATAAACTTTTTTTGATCCATTTCACACCTTTTCTTTCACAATGCAATCAGATGACCAGAAGTCATCTTTATCTTTATCTTTAATATGCATAAAATATGTCAGAGGTAAGACAAGGTCACACTGAACTTGGTCAATTTTGTTGCAAATATTTCACGCTAAAGTATAACGAGAAGAAGTAGGGCCGCCTAAAAGTCGGTGAAGAGACCTATAAAGAATTTCCTTTTTTGTAACATGAGTGCTTCGTAAAATACATGAAATATTTGTTTGTGTTCTCTGCTTCATTTTTCTATTTATCCCGCTGCATTTTATTTGTGTGTGCATCAAATGCTGAATTAAAAGGAATACGCAAGTATTGATGACTACTGAAAGCTTCATAATTTAATGTATTCTTGTTCTCAATGTTATATTAAATGAGTGACTTCTATTTTTCAAGAGTTCAATCAAGATGGATAGACATCAAAATAAGGAAAATATAAAGAAACGTATATGTGGCTAGTATTAATGCGATCGTGTCACAACGATTTGCGTGCAGTGACGCCCGTGTTTCTACGTGTCGAAAAAAAAGCTTCTCTTGGACTATCCAGAACAATTTGTAAAAAATCTGTCGCTTCTGTGATAATGGAGATAGGTAGGGCGAAAGAAAGGCTTACAAATGGGTGATTCCGGAGAACGAAGAATTCAGTGACCTTGATGGGATGCTAGAGACTATGCCTACGAAGTTTGAAAGGAATTGGGATAGAGGAAGGGAGATGGGGGGCATAGTAAGAGAGAGAGAGAGAGGGAGAGAGAGAGAGAGAGAGAGAAAGAGAAAGAGAGAGATAGAGAGAGAGAGAGTTTTTAATAAACCTAATTGTTTATGCCATTTGTAATTAGCCGCATGTTTTTTTATTTTTCCCCGACATGAAGAACAAAAATGACGATTGATAGGGTAGGTGTAGGGAATTGGAGACCCTTAAGCACATTTGCATAATTTACATAAACATGAACAATGTTACACATACAGAAAGTTTTGTATTCTCTTCGGTAACTTCTTCTCTTTATTTGGTAACAAAATTGTGGTCATGATGTAACTGATTAATAAGATAACAATGATTAATGACGTCATCACCAAATGTCTCTCATTACCTACATGTGCAGGTAATAAGGGACAGATACAAATCAAGACATTTTAATTACAATTTGAAAGAAAATGGGATTGTTATAGTTAGTTCAAACACTTTTTGAAAGAGATACACGCAGCCAACGAACTTTCTGTAATTTAAAAACAATGTGGCCTACTTGGGATAATCTAAAAACCTGTTTTGTATACAAACAACGGTTTACAGTCTATATAAACCAGCTCGCTGATCTAAAATTTTTATTCATATTGTCCAGAAACCTCGTCAGTCTTCTCATTCTATAATACATCCCAAGATGGCCACCCAATATTGGTATGTGCATCTTCTTTTTTTATCGTCATATATCAAATTGAAATCCAACTACATTGTACCACATACATCTACGAATTTTGATATACACCCCCTCTTTTTTTTTCTCTCTCTCTCTCTCTCTCTCTTTCCCCTTTTACCAATATTTGTTCGACCATATTCGTATTATTATGTATCCAAGTTCAAGTTCAAGTTCATTTTATTTCCATTTCTCGTATAAAAATACATTTAACAATACATTATACATATAAGCAAATATACAAATATAAATAATACAAAGAATATGGAGGAGCCAGCAGAGGCCATTGGCCTTTCAAAGGCTGGGCTCCAGGGTCCTCAGATAATAATACAAAGTACAGAGAAAAGAAACAATGGGTAGTAAATAAATAAACAAATGAGTACAGGCTAATTAAATTAAACATACGAAAGGAATTCCTTCATTAAATAGTTTTTGTATTTACGTTTAAATGAGGCAACAGATGGGCACATTTTTATATGGGTAGGTATTGCATTCCAACTAATTACTCCGGAATATTTAACTGATCTACGTGAAGTATGATATTTTAACAATGGAATATATAAATCATTAGCATGTCTTGTGTAATGTGGATGAACATCCTTTGTTATTTTGAACATATTATCGAAAATAGAAGGTAACATATTCTTATTGTAGATATACATAAATGATCCAACTTGCAATTCATGTATTTGAAATATGGTAAGTACATTTAATTTCCTAAAAAGCGGTTCAGATGGGGTTCTGGGGTGAGAATTTGTAATTGCACGTAGTGCTCTTTTATGTAAAACATAAACTTGATTCATTAAAGTTTTTGCACAATGTCCCCATATCAAAGTACAATAGGACAGATGAGGAAGAATGATTGCATTGTAGATATTAATCAATATATTTAGAGGAATAAAGTGTCGTATTCTATATAATACACCTATTGCACATGAAATCTTCCGCCGGGTATTATTAATATGTGGAGCCCAAGTAAGATTTTCATCAAGTGTCACTCCAAGAAATACAGTATTAGAAACTTGTAATATATTATAGTTATTAATTTTAATGTCACAGATTTGACCTGAAAGTTTTTTGTTTTTTTGCTTGAATATCATATAATTAGTTTTTTTTGAATTTATAAGTAATCTACAAGATATTAGCGATGGTTTTGACCAAAAGGTTACAAAATGTGTTAGCAGACATTATTAATGAAGATCAAGTAGGCTATTTAAAGGGTAGAAGCGGTATTTATAATGCTAGACTAGTTCAAGACGTGGTTGACTACCATCATTTAACGGCTAAAGATGGGGCAATTATTTTCACAGATTTTAGAAAAGCTTTCGACTCGTTGGAATGGATATACATTGACAAGTGTTTGCAGTTATATGGTTTTAGGCAATCCTTTCGGCAATGGATTGGATTGTTATATTCAAATCCAAGCTTATCAGTTACAGTAAATGGATGGTTTACTGGTAATATTAAACCATCTAGAGGCATAAGGCAAGGTTGTCCCCTGTCTGCCCTACTTTTTATCCTGAGTGTCGAAGTTTTAAGCAACAAAATAAGACAGAATGTAAATATTAAAGGTATTACTATCGGAAGACACAAAACAGAAATTAAGGTAGCTCAACTGGCTGATGATATGACAATTTTTGTACAAGACGTTGAATCTGGAAGGAAGGTAATAAATGTGATTGAAAATTTTGAAAGGGTATCAGGAATACATTTAAATACGAATAAAACTAAAGCTATATGGTTGGGCAAAACTCCTCCTTTAGAGACAATAAAGAATATAAGTTGGTGTGATACTTTTGTTAAATCTCTGGGTATATACTTCAGTAAGAATAAATCTTTGAGTGTGAATATGAATTGGTCTCAAGAAAGATTCATTAAAATACAACAGCTTTTAAACTCTTGGAAACGGAGGAACTTGACATTTAAAGGGAAAGTAATTATCTTAAAAAGCCTTGTTATTTCAAAATTGATTTATACAGCTCAAGTTTTATCATGCCCTATGGAATGGATAAAAGCGTATGAAAAGTTATTTTATAACTTTTTATGGGGTAATAGAGCAAAAGTGAAAAAAGAAAACATGATAAATACTCTTCAAAACGGAGGCATGAATATGGTCGACATGTGTACGCAATTTATGTCTTTACAAATAAAATGGTTGTTTAGCTTCTTAAGTTTTAAAGAAATCCAAGAAAAGAAAGGGAAGTGGATAATTTTTTTTGAGTATTGGATTGAAAAACTGGGAGGGATTGATATTATTATGAACTGTAAATGTTTACCAAAATATGTGACTTCTTATAGAGGGAAAATACCTGATTTTTATTGTGACTTACTTTGTACATGGTTTACTGTAAAGCAAGTTAATTATGTAAAAGATATACACCACACCTATGGAAGTGTTACAAAAGAAATGATTTGGTTAAATTGTGATATCAAATTTAAAGGAAAAGCATTGTTGTATAAAAATTGGATAAAATCGGGTATATTATTTTTAGGGGATATAGTAATAGGAAATAGATTTTTGACAGTCAAAGAATTGAAAGATAAACTTATCTATTATGATGGTAGATGGTTGAGTGAATATGCAAAAATAAGAACCGCAATACAACAAAGATGGAAGCGAATCATAAAATATGGCGAACAAGTTTATGATTTCAACGATTACAAACGTAAATCAGTTATATACTCTAATTTGAATTTAAATAGTTTTGAATTTTCAATACACTCTATTACTGTAAAAAAAGTATATACGGAACTCATAAAATTAATCCAAAAACCATCTAGGGCAGTAGACTTCTGGAACAAAACCTTACAAACAAATGTTACTATAAAGTGGGACTCTTTATGGTTATTTAAATTGAAATATGCTCGTGATAATTATTTGATACAATTCAACTTTAAATTTATGTATAATATTTTACCAACACCTGTTAATTTATTCAAATGGAAAATCAAAGAAAACAATTTGTGTTATTACTGTAATAAACCTGGTACTATTATACATGTATTTTTTGAATGCGAAAATATTTACCGATTTTGGAACGTTATCGAAATATTATTATGTAACTCCTTCTGTAAAGATTTTAAATTCTCACCCATTTGTGTTGTATATGGTTTTCATGACGCAAAAGAAAATGTTATAGATATTGATCTAATACTTCATTATGCTTTATTTGCAATCTATAAAGCGAGTGTTGGAAATCAATTTAATAAAAATGTAGTGACGAGAATAATAAGCAAATATTTTTTGTTTATGTTAGAATACAAAATAGAAGTTGAGGAAAACAGAACTAAAACAACGAATTTGAATATTATTAAGTGGAAGGAAGCGATAACTAATTTAAAATCTGCTATTAAGTAAATAGAAATATAATTTGATTTGACCTCATTTAGACATGTGATTCAGTGATTTGTTATGAATATTTATGTACTATGATGTTATCCATGATTTTACCTGAATAAAGATTTATTTCAAAAAAAAAAAAAAATAAGTAATCTGTTAGCCAAAGACCACAACTCAATTTTTGGTATTTCTGAAGTAATTACGGTTGATATTTCATTGATGTTTTTACCAGACACAAAGAGGTTTGTGTCATCTGCAAATATGATTGGGCAAAGGTTTGGGCTTACGTATTGAATGTCATTAACATATAATAGAAAAATTAATGGCCCTAAAATTGACCCTTGCGGAATACCTCCAGCGAGTGTCAATACTGTGGAGTTAACACCATCTATATAAACAAATTGCTTTCTGTTAAATAAATAGCTATGTATCAATTCTAAAGAAATTCCTCTAATACCATAACATTTCAACTTACGTAACAAAATATCATGATTGATTGAGTCGAACGCCTTTGATAAATCCAAAAATATTCCTAGTCCAATATTCTTATTTTCAAAAGCTGTATTAAGTTGATCGATAAATTCAAGTAGGGCCATAGATGTAGAATGTCCAGAGCGGAAACCAAATTGTCTATTGTATAATAAAATTTAAAAAGTAGACAACGATTTAAAATGGTTTATTGACAGGCTGACAAAATGTAGGTCAAGAGGTTGTTTACATTTTTGAGGGAAATTCACGCGCTAGGAAATGTAATACTTTGTATTACATTGGAAGGAAATGTACAAGCGTATGTACGCTTATCAAGCAAGCGCGGAAAATACCGCCAGCAAATTAAAAATAGCACGAAGGGGCTTTCATTCTAGTTATGGCTTTCATTTTGAATGGACAAGAAGAAAAATTTACGGAGTCTAAAACATTATTAGAGGATTTGGATTAATACTAAAGTTAGCACTGCACTGGAATAATTAGTTGGATATATAACGCTGAATTATTTCTTCTCGTGAGCGACCAGCGGGATTATACTCGGGTTTTGGGCTGGCCTTTGTCGTTGGGCCTGATTAGAAAGGAGAGTCCATATCATTATTTTGGCCTGGTCGCACATCACACAGTGGCATCACGGCATAGGCGGGATCGAATGCTGCGTTTCACGGACGTGGCAGTCACCGGCAGTGAACCACATCGCCGGGTGAGTCTCTCTTTAAGGGAATCGAAAACTGATCCGAGGGGAAACGGTTGCACCATTTTAATACACGAAATTGAGGCGGGTAGTTGTCCCGTAAAGGCGGTCCTTAGATATTCGAAAATGCGCCCGGGAAGTGGGGAGGCTTTCTTTTGCTCATATGGTTCACTTCCTCTCACCAGGCATGAGTTCAGTGCCATGATAAAGAGATGCATGTCACACGGAGATATGTTGGCGGCGAAGTTTTCCTCCCATTCTTTTCGTATAGGTGCGGCTACAACCGCTCCTATGGCGGGCTGCTCGGACGCCCAAATACAGCACATGGGTCGATGGGCTTCCTCCGCGCATCGCAGATATATTGATATGGTTGTTTAAATATGAGCAATGTTGCAAAGTACCGTTGGGGTTGATTTGATTTGATTTGATTTGATTCGCCAGGTATACGTACAAAATATAACAGAGTGAATGATGAGGTTAACGTGTCCGGGGCCAATAATGTAAGGGTGAGGCCGCATACACAGGAATGAATATATGTACAACACACAGAGGAATAAGTCCCTCGCCTCGAGAGGTTAAATAAGCTAATAATAATAATAGCAATAATAATAATAATGGTGCTACAACATGAAAATGAAAACGAAGTCAAGCAGACAACAAACATACATGCAGAACAAGAGCAAGAAAACACAATGGGATTTCAAGTTCACATTAACGCATGTTCTTTGGAATACAAAATGCTGCCCAGTCCTCTTTTCTTATTTTGTCCACAGAACAAATATGGATAGTAGGCGACTCTATCGTTTTCTGGGCCCATCGCAGGGCGGAGCGGACTGGCTGCGCCGATATGGATTTGGGGACGGTCATCCGTTGGGCTGGAAAGCGAGGCCTTCGCTTGGACCAAACAAACGCATGGCTAGAGTCGATTACCAGTGGCCTGACGAAGCCGACCGTTTTAGTGTTACACGTGGGCACGAATGACATAGAGGGATGTTCGAAGAGGGCGATGGCGAATGCGGTGAACAGATTAATCACATCGAACACTGAGACGACAATAATATGGTCTGACATCCTAGAACGGGTAGAATATAAATGCTGTAGTCCGGAAGAGCAAAAAAAATTGGACGATAGAAGGAGGGCCACGAACCGATACGCTCGCGCCTTGGCCGGCAGGAATGGGGGAAAGGCCATTCCACACCCCGACATAAGGCATAAGGATAGGGCTTTATATAGGCCGGACGGATTGCATCTCTCCAATGAGGGTTTGGACAGGTTTATCACTGACCTGAAGGAGGGCCTGTCTTATCTCGGTTCATCCAAGTAGTTAAACAATGATAATGTTACAAAACACGTTGTTTGTTCTTATATTTCAATGTTCTTATAGTTCAGTGTTCTTATATTTCAGCGTTCTTATATTTCAATGTTTAAGTCTGTTCGGGTAGCAAAGTAAATCCCGCAAAAAAGTTTGAGTCCGGCACCGCAAGATCATGTTTTTGTTATTGGGATAAGAGTGCCTTATTTTGGGAGTAACAAAATTGTGGAGAGTAAATAATGGTTATATGGGGCAGGTTTAGGTGGACATTGGTAAATGACCAGTTTTGCGAATGCTTCATTTCGAAATGGGCATTAACGGTTTAGTCACTTCTTTGAGGGGAATGAATTAGGCATAATGATGTGCCGGTGTTGTAGAGATAAGTTTGTTATTACGATACTCTGTAGTCTGTTAGAGGGTTATAAATTAGCTAAGGGTGAAAAAGTACATGCCTGTACATGTCCATTGGTTAAAGGGAGGCGTTACTTCTTCAACCAGAAGGGATTAGACCGCCCCGCGAGCCAGCGAGGTCATTGTGACAGGTGGCTATCTCATTAACTCAGCTCTCATTTAACATAAGAAAAAGAGGATCATGGGGGACCAACAGGCACCGATTGGGGAAGTTTTCTATTTAGAGGGAGCAAGTAACTTCAAGTAGGACAGTGTGCCTTTAATTTGGCCAATTGAAATGTTAATTCCACCAAAGTGTAAATAGTTAAGCATAGATATTCCCTTAGTGCACAGAAATCGTTCAAGTGATGACGACGTTGTGATTTGGCGGCCGATCATATATAAATATATTCTCGTTTGGCGGTAATTTGTCAAATTATGCCTCCAAATCACTAATCACATGGTACTGATAAGTTTATTGATCAATAATTGTCATCCGATAATTGTCGACCCCACTCAATTTTTACATGCGAGGGGGTTGCCAATGTATATTCAGTCGAATTTGTTCGCATGTCAATTCTTAGTTTTCCGGCCCCCATTCGATTTGAATGCGGGGGGACCTAGTTTTACCTACACATTTTCAAACTCAGGGTGTCACGCTTTAATCTTAGGCATCATCCGATCTTACAGGCGGAGAGGCTGGTATATATATACATCTATATTCTATAACTTTAGGCATAACTCGATTTTATAGGCGGGGGGCTGATATAATGACTTAATGTATATAAGTTTAGCCTAGGCATCACTCGATTTCATAGGCGGGGGGCCTAGCATAACTTTAGGCATCACTCGATTTTATAGGCGGGGGGCTGATATAATGACTTAATGTATATAAGTTTAGCCTAGGCATCACTCGATTTCATAGGCGGGGGGCCTAGCATAACTTTAGGCATCACTCGATTTTATAGGCGGGGGGCTGATATAATGACTTAATGTATATAAGTTTAGCCTAGGCATCACTCGATTTCATAGGCGGGGGGCCTAGCATTGCATTTGTAAGCATTTTTTATGATTCAATATATCTGTGTTATTTTGTTATGACACCCAGAAAATCAAAATGTGCAAAATAAGCGTCCATCTCAAAATGTTAATAAAGCCACGACATAAACGCAAATTTGGTTGTTTGTTATTTTTGTTAGCCGTGAATAAAATATTGTGTTTACATATATAAGACATAAGTTTTGCATATATCAATTTTTCAAAAAGTTTATCAAAGACCGAAAGCAGGGACACAGGTCGATAGTTTGTACACAAAGATTTATCTCCCTTTTTAAATATTGGCAAAACTTTAGCAACTTTTAAAGCATCTGGAAAGCATCCTGTTTCTATAGAGGTATTGAAAATATGAGTTAACACTGGAGCAACAGCGTATATACATTGTTTTAAAACTTTGGTGTCTATATCATCGTAACCTGGGCTTTTGCCTTCTTTTAAACTTAACACTGCATTGATTACATCAGATTCCTTTGTACATGTGAAAAATAAGGATTGTGGATAATCACCACACAAATATTTAATAGGGTCTGTTAAAGTATTAGGCATATTGTTTGCAACATTCTCACCAACAGAAACAAAAAATTCATTAAAAACTCGCAACACTTCTGATGGTTCCTCAATATTTTGTCCATCTTTTAAAAGAGTTGGACAGTCAATTTTCTTTTGTTGTTTTAAAATATTGTTTATAACACGCCATGTTCCTTTCAAATCATTTCTTTTACCATAAAATTTCTTTTGATAATAGTCACGTTTTGCACTTCTAATCGCATTATTTACAATATTCCTTTGTTTCTTGTAAACATCTTCTCTGTAATGGGTGGGATTTTTTATAAATTTGTGATACAAAGCATTTTTCTTACGACAAAGAATAGGAATTCATAAATTGTACAAAATCATTAGGCTCCATCTCTTCTCCAACAAAATGATTTATATTGAAATCTCCCATTATATAGCAAGGTTTGTGATCACCAATAACTTTAAAGAGGATTGGTTCAAAAGATTCCTTGATGCAAGAATTGTCTGACCTGGTGGTCTGTAAACTACGCCAACTATGACACTCTTCCTGTTGAAAAAAAGCTCAACAAATATACTTTCTACTTCACTCACAAATAATTTTAAGTCTTCACGTATTTTATATTTCAATGATTCATTTACAAATATTCCAACTCCACCACCTGAGCGATCACTTCTACCTTGACTGACAAAATTATATCCATCCAATTCGTGGATTGGCAGAAGTTTCTCATTTTCTTTTATCCATGTTTCTGTAATTCCTATTACTGAAAAAGAAGGTTTGACATTTAATAGACATGCATGTAATTTATCAATATTTTGTTTTAAACTTCTAACATTGGCATGAAATAATGAAAAAAATGAAGACTTGCACTCAGGTAAATTTTTCAACTCATAATATTCTGATTTAGCAGTCATAAATGTGTCACTCATAAAAAAATATTATGAATATAGCAATATGTAATAATAAATACAAGTACATGTGATTCAAGTCACCTCTTTTTGTAAATATGCCTCAAACTAATATAATTAAAAACAGTGAAAAGTTACAACCCGTGAGCTGTGTTAAATCTATGGAAAAGATTAGATAAATATTTTGAACAGTTTTTAAAAATTACTACAACTGTACTTTCTTAATCTACATATAGTTACAACTAAGTTACTAAAGAAGAAAAAATGGGTAAGTGGAATGGCGAAAGCCATCTGGAACAGATAAGTTACAGTTACACTGTCATTGAACATACAACCTGTATAAAGCACATTTAAAGTCAGAATATAAAATACGAATACGAATATGGGGATCCCGAGGAATTTATCATACATATTAAAAACGTCATAAGCACATGGAGTTTTATGGTTAATAATGTAGACATTGATGCATTCTAATACATATATACAGTGCACAGTGGAGTTCCTGCATAAAGAGGTACAGTAAATAAGAATGAGAATGAGAATGATCCTGACTGAAGAAGTCAACAGGCCAACATCACATTCATGCCGTAAGGAAATATGCATATTCCCAAGAATTTCATTACACTGAGTCGCCACCATATTTATAATCTCAAAAGATCAGCTTTGCTTCGTATCATCTGTTTAGTTGTATTACCATTTCGCTTGGATGACAGTACAAATACTTTGCCATCAGAAGACCAATCAGCTTGTACTTTCTCACATGATTTTGCTTCATGTAGCAGGTCAAAATTCCTAGGAGTAAGGTCCTCATAGATAGCAATCCTTGTTCCTTTCAGCGAAGTTCGATGTTTGAGGAGCATCTGCCTTATGCGATACGAGGACAATTTAGCAATGATGCCATGACTTCTTGTTTTGTCCTGGGGAAGCCTACCTACACGATGAGATCTGTCTATCTGCTCAAGACGCAGGTCCACATTCATTTTCTTTGCTACCGAGATAATAATATCATCTGTATTTTCATTCTTCTCTTCTTTAACTCCAAAAATACGAACACATGATCTTCTTGAGTACTGCTCTAACTCGTTGGTCTCATACTCCAAGCGAGAAACGCATTCTTCTTTTTTCTCAAGTTGTTTCTCTAGTGCCGTGATTTTCCGGATGTGTGAATCAGACATATTCTGAAGATCCATGATGCCTGATTCCATCTTTTCTGTCATAGAAGATAGATTATTCCATTTACTATTCAACTCAGACTGCACCTCCAGGATCAACCTGTCAGACTGATTTGACTTTGACTCCAAGTTTGTAAGACGAGTTTCATATTGGTTTAATCTATCTAAAATCTCTCCAAGTTTGTTCTCAACTCCTTCAGTAATGGCTTCTAAGAAATCCTCACTGTTCAAGATATCTTTTAAAATCTTAGACACATTCTTGGAGGTCATGATGGTTGACAGCAACCAATCCAGAGAGAAATTATGTTTCAGTAATGCAGACTAATCACAACGTGCCCCGCACAAACACAACTGTAGACCGAACCTACAATGTATTGTCACCACCGTACACGCGATACCTATTCAAGATTTTAAGGCTACACGTAATTCAATACGTGGGACATCGTTCGTAGTAACTGTGTTGGACGAAGAAATCCAGAGTTAAATTTCACAAATTTCTTACCATATTCTGTTCCAGTTCTGGCATTATGGCAATCTATAACTTACATGACAATGGCTGAGTGTAGCATGAGTCTAACATACGTCATAAAATGGAAGGATTGTGAAGTATTACGGATAAGATCTATCGTCCAATGTCTCTCTCTCTCTCAATCAAACATAGGACTCCATTGAGGGTAGTCATGCTATCAAGCTTTGCTTACTTTGTCAACCCTCCTGTTTGATGTTTTCGATTAGTTACTTTATTCGCAGAGGCGGTTCTCCCGGGGGGGGGGGGGGGGGGCAGGGGGGGCACAGTGCCCCCCCACTTTTTCAGATACCCCAAAAGTGCCCCTTTTTACATAGGAAAAGTGCCCCTTTTATTTTGTAAGAAGTGCCCCTTTTACATAGGAAAAGTGCCCCTTTTACTTTGACAAGTGCCCCTATTACTAAATAAAAGTGCCCCTTCCCCCTTTTCACCTCTGACGAGTGCCCTTTTTATTTTTGACACGTGCCCCTTTTCCTTCGACATGTTCCCATTTTCCTTTGCAATAAGTGTCCATTTTCCATTCTCATAAATCTTGAAATTATCTTTAATAAGTGCCCTTTTTAATCTCTAGTAAGTGCCTCTTTTCAGGTACGAGAAGTGCCCCTTTTCACTTTTGATAAGTGCCCCCTTCACCTCTGATAATTGCCCTATTCAAAACTGAGAGGTGCTCCTTTTACTTTGACAACTGCCCCTTTTTTCCTTTGTAAGAAGTGCCCCTTCTCTTTTAATAACTACCCCTTTTTTAAACTCGGATGAGCACACCTTTAATTTTAACATGTGCCCCTTTTTTTCTTCTAATAAGTGCCCCTTTTCCTTATGATAAGTGCCCCCATTAAAAAGAGAGAGCTCCTTCCCCTTCTCATAACTACCGCTTTCCCTTTCTAATAAGTGCCCCTTTTCCTTATGATAAGTGCCCCCATTAAAAAGAAAAAGCTCCCTCCCCTTCTCATAACGGCCGTTTTTTAAAATTTGAACGGTGCCCCCTTTTCATTCAACAAATGCACATTTTCCTTTATTATAAGTGCCCCTTTTACATTTTCATAAGTGCTCCTTTTCATATCTGGTCAGTGCCTCTTTTCACCTCTGATAATTCCCTTTTTAATAATGATACGTGCCCCTTTTCCTTTCTAATAAGGGACCTGTCCCCTTTTCACCTCTTATAAATGCCCCTATCAAAATCTGATGGGTGCCCTTTTTCCGTCAACAAATGCCTATTTCCCATTTTCGTAAACGCCTCTTTTTCATCAGGTGAGTGCCTCTTTTCAGGTGAAAAAAATGCCTCATGTTCACCTCTTATAATTATCCTTTGTACTTTGACACGTGCTCCTTTTCTTTTCTAATAAGTGTCTTATCCCTTTCGATAATTGTCCCCTTTTCATGAAATCATTAAACATGCCCCTTATTTAAAGCGACTAAGAGCAATTTCCCCCAAAGTTCGCTCGCTGCGCTCGCTCGCATTTAAAGATGATATAATTATGTTAGTTATCAAAGGTCTTTTCAGTCTTCCGTTAAGAGAATGTGCTTATAACCCCATCACGATTGGCTTTTTTCCTCTTTATAAGATGTAATTTTTCGCACTGCGACCTCGCAGATCTTTAAAATTTTTCTCGCTCGCTTCGCTCGCTCGTAAATGCATATTCAGACATCCCACCCAACTGTAAAGTATGATGCTTAAGCGATATCTTGTATGATGTATGAAGAGAAACAAATATTGAAATCATCCCTGATAATGTAATCACAATGCAGGGGTATGTACCAATGTCTAAAAAATTGTATATTTTCGCTTTGAGATTTCCCACTGTAGGTGCCCTTTTTTCTTCAGAAAGTGCCCTTTTTTGTTGGTGCCCCCCCACTTTGGAAGTCGCTCGACCGCCCCTGTTTATTCGACATTATATTATTTTGAAATGTGTAAAATTTGCAATGTTTTGTTTGTTATATATTTGTAATAGGGCAAAAGAAAAAGAAAATCAAACAAAATAAATAAATCAAATGTGGCCCAAAATATTTCTGTACATGGACAATTAACCAACCAGCATCGGGTCATTGACTGTCCTCGGCATACTCGACATTCACAACAAACGACCCCCATCTTGGACCTGGTGTCCCCCATTGCCTGCACACATTTCTGATCAGACACCATTCATAATGTGCATTGCAATACCCATTCACAACACACAATAGCCATAAGTTTTCTGTGATGATTGGCACACTTTACAAACTTCCTTTGAAAACTACTTGTTAAGAGCCACCTTTTAATATCTGCATACACCACAACATTCAGTGAAAATTGTGTTTTTATATTAGAGCAAAATTTTACGATAAAAAGTGCTTACCTTGGTCAATTTTGCCAATTTTCTCGGAGAAAGAACGCATTTTGTCTTCGAAATGAATTGGATATATGCAGTAGTGTTGTTAAAGAACACAAATGGCTCTGTAGCAATATTGAAGCCAACACGGACAGACAGTGATGTGTTTAAGCTTGGTGGTCTCCAATTCCCTGCGGTCTCCAATTCTATTCACCTAATCAGAAAGTTAGCCCCTTATCTGATTTAAAAGCTTGTTTAGTGATAATATGTGCAGAAAATATCTCACATGTTAAGCAAACTTGGGTCAATCAAAATTTGTTAAGGGTAGTTCAATATTGAAAGGCAAACATATATTACTTTCTGAATCTGAAATGAATCTCGTGAAACATGCTTTATTTTTTCATCTTTGAAATGATCGCCTCCATATTCATAGTCTGTTGTTCTTCTTTTTTTGGATCACTACACAGAATCTTTCTCTTTTGAGAAAGCCTTTCTGATCTTTCGAAACGGTTTGGGGGTCAATATCAAAAGCCAGTGAGCATATGAAAACTAAAGTACAAAGTTTTACTTTCTGCAATAAGCCTCAGTCACTCGTAATTCTCTAAAAAAAGAGTCTTGTTTCTTTCGAGACGAGTCTTATGTTTTGTTTACAAAATATAAACAGTTATTACGATTTTAGGGTCAATATCCAACGCATTTTGGAAAGGCAGAAAGTTTCAATTCCTGTAATGAAACTCCCTAGAAATTTCAAAAAAATGGAAAAGTACCTACCAACAAGGAGCCAAATGTCCGTCAGTTCTTTTATCTCCCTTTTTAACTGAAAAAAAATGGTCGATTAAAAAGTTTTGGGGTCAATATCAGATCCATTTTGGAAAGCCACACAGTCTCACGTTCTGCAATAAAAACTCATCAAACATGCTTTGAAAATAAAATTCCTACTCTCTAACAGAAAATTATGGTCGATGAAAAGTTTTTGGGTCAATAGCAAATCCATTTTAGAAAGACATACAGTATTGCTTTCTGTCATGAATCCTTTTAAAGAGACGATAATTTGAGGCAAAACACGCTTCTGATTGATATATTTTACATTATCCTTGGGTAACCGTGGTTCCGGACGCGTGTAGAGTCTATCGAACCCATTCATTTGATATGCGTCTGTGTAGCTTTTGCGGTACTGTATTTCGATTCTTTTATATTCGATTGGTCCAAACGATATCTTCATCGACCCGCCAGCTTCCGAAAATAATGTTTCAATCGATGATAGTAAAGGTTTAGGATTTCAACGTCGCTTAGATGTAATAGCCGCTGCGGTGACAGGTTAACATGAAAACAAATAGATAGGTATTAATAGATGAATATAAATACAGTGATATAAATATATGTAGAGAGAAAGAGAGAGAGAGAGAGAGAGAGAGAGGAAGAGAGAGAGAGTGGGGGGGGGGGGAGAGAATGAAAGAGAGAGAAGATAAATAGAAAATAGAGAGGAAGAGAGATGGAGCGATGTATGAGCGAGAGAGAAAGAGAGAGAGAGAGAGAGAAAGAGAAAGAAAGAGAAAGAGAAAGAGAAAGAGAGAGAGAGAGAGCCAGAGAGAGAGAGAGAGGGGAGAAAAGAATGAAAGTTTGATTGACCATCTAGCCATGAGCCGAGGTCTATTTTGGGCGAGTTCTCTCCGTTTCGTATAAAGTACTTTCGGTTAAGTTACAAATTCTTTCGCCATTGAAGAAATATGGGGGAAATGTCCTGAGAAACATATTGGTCAATCATTCAGTCATTTAATTATTTACGCGAAGCTAATAATTAACCTATGGCCTGAGCTATGTTATATAAATGGTTTAACCACTTGGTGGCAAAAAATGTGGCGGTCGCAGTTTTGAGCTTTGCTAACTTAAAGGCATTTATTTGCCCAATTTAATCTTACATCTGCATTGTTTCCCGTTAGCCAGGTGCCTATAGGTACCTGGTGTATTAAGGCGTTTATAACGAGGTAGTATTGCTATTTATATCGGATGAATATTTTTTCCTTTAATTTAAAAGCGCCATGACAATACTATATATAATTATCTTCAATATCATTATTTTGCTCTTCTTTCTCTATTGAGAAGGAATATTAATTCAAAATAAATTGGAAAAAAAGGTTATCACTCCTTTATTATTTTTGGTTAACGAACATGAAGCAAACTTGATATAATCATTAATTTTTTTCATAAATGCCTTGCTGAAAAAATATTTTATGAAGAGCTCCCCCTATTGTCGAATACAGCGAGGCACAATACTAAGTTGTCTGAAATCTCAGTGGGAAAATGATAAGGGCTTGACCATTTTAATAATTTATATGAAATAACCTTTTCTTTAGCCATCTACTTTCAAACAATATTTCGATATGAGGTAGCAGAATGGATCAAATGTCTAGTTAAAAGAGATGATGTATAATCAAGAGTTAGTATCAGTTTACGAACGCGTTTGAAATGTCACATTTTTGACAACAATTAAAATCCTGCACATGCTGCGTGTGTCGTGCCCATTAAATGCATCAACCTGCGTAAGCATTCCTGTAGATAGATGAACAATATGGCCATAAGATTGAGGTGGGGAGGGGGGGGGGGGGGTGAAGTTGGCTTGTGTCTCATTTCCTAATATATTTTTTTTTTGTATACGAGAGCATTTGGGTATCAGCTGCTCAAAATTGAGTTGGTTTGTTGCCCGAAGATTGAATTTTTTTGAGCTTCAAAATCCACAGTCGGCTTTAGGCTTTTATTGTATTGTATTGTATTTATTTTCCGTCATTTAAAAATACATCAACATATATATATATATATATATATCTACAATCATAAAGACACACTCAGCGTTGTTAGCATAACAATGCTGGTTTACAGAGGGGTCCCTATAGACATAGAAAACATGAAAATAGATATTACAAAAGTAAGGAAAATTTACAGCAAAATAAGAACTTACAATAATGATAAGAGCAAATTCGAGTAAAACAAGAAACAGGAGAGAAATATTTACGATATATATACAAGAGAGAAAGCTAGACAAGTAAATTATTTATTTAAAAAAAAAAAAATACAGCTACGAGAAGTCTGGAATAGTATTGTTTAGATACTTTTTGAATGTGTGAACAGTTTGAAATAATTTAGTGGTAGGAGGAAGAGTATTATATTAAATTGAGCTTCTATATTGGGTAGTTCTGCTTGTAGCCGCCCCTCCCGTCCCTTACGTCTAAATGAAAGGATACAAATACGTTAGTGACTGTAATTATAATCGGATATAGTCTACACTTAGGTAGGTTTTAGCAAGATTATCATAGACCTAGACTCATGGATAAGATGTAGACACAATATCTAGTCTAGTTCTAACGTCAGCTTCAGTCTCCTACATCGAGGGTTGTTCCACTGAGACTACATCTGGCTCCACAGACCACCTCTGTACACGGGATGTTGACAAATGTCAGTTTTATACCTCATACCAGTAAACACTTCCATATTAAGATGAAATATAAACATAACATTTGTTTTCAAACAAGAGATAAACTACAACGCAGCTGTAGAGGCACAACAGGAATAGCAATATGTACACAAATGAAACAAAGCACAAAACAGGTAGACCCGCTACTGTTACAGCATACTGATCAAAAGGAAATCGCCAAATATTGCAAAAAGAAATCTCTACAGGAATAGCATCACTTACATGATTATTCCCCTGCGTTTTTTTCCTGTAGGCATTGGTTTTCTTCCAATATCACGGTTATTTTCGTGGCATTGACGTCGTTATGTCGAGGTTCATAGAACTAATTAACCGTTTCATTTCGATGTAAAAACAAGCCGTCTACGTAAAGCTGTTCCTAACTTGCTCTTTAAAAGGGAAGGCTATTTTTCATTATGTTGTCTGCTAGATTACACAGTCAATAAACTCGATGGCAAATTCGTGCTGACACTTCTAAAAAAGAACCGAGAGTTTAGGGGTTTCTTTTAATTAAAGGTATGATACCGTCAGTGTTGGGCATATACATGATCCTATAGATGATGATTAACGTATGTAATTTTCATAGAATTAATTTCTATGCTTGTCACAAGGATAAAGGTATTTATATTAATTAGCATTTTCATTTACTTGCCTAACTAATTCCATATCCCGTCCCTTTTCCCCCATCACAGAAATACCGTTTTTTTTTGCTTATTACTTTATTCATCTATTTATCTAATCATTTACTTAATATCCCGTCATTTTTTTGGAGATTAATTTATCTTTCTATTAGTTTGTACATTCATTTATTCATCTATTTCTTGTGTTTACGTTGTGTTCTATCAAACATTAAGAATTATGAGGTACATTAATTACAGTCAGTCATGATAAATTAAGTCCGTGGACAGGGAGGGGACGGGGTGGGCAGTCGCACCTATACTGTAAGAAACAATGGCGTAGATGAAGATGCGTGGGGTGGAACTTGCCCCCCCCCCATACCCCCTTCGATCGAGTTGGTAAAATATAAACCTCGATCCCCCTCTTTGAAAATCCCGTATCAACGCCTAAAAATGTGAATGCAATATATTTCGATACATAAAATCATAGTACAGGATTTGTGCACATGTGCAAGAAAGATGGACATTCTACCCTAATCCTGAGTCCTCTAATCTCCTTTTTAGGGGGATAGTGATTTTGCGATTCTCAGGGAAAACGCTTGAACTACGATTTGAAACAAATCCCCGACCAGATGCCGATTATTAGCGACATCATGCCCACCATCCCAACCTGATCTAGCCCCATGGCGGATCAATGAAGAACCGCTTGATGTCTTGGGGGCCTGCGAGTGATACATCTACATGCATCAGACACGACTTCAGCACAATTACTGTAGTACGATGCTGTTGAATCGGGTGGAAGCTTTTTTTTTGTTATAGAGAAAGGGGATTGGTGGATGGGTAACGAGGGAGGGGAGAAAGGGAGGGATGGAGGGAGGGGGAGATAGTGTGAGAGAAAGAGATGGAGATCGGGAGAGATAGAGAAAAGAGAGCGAGAGAGATGTGGTGGAAAAGAGAGAGAGAGAGAGAGAGAGGGAGACATGGGTGAGTGAGTTGTGTGAGTGAGTGAGTGTGAGTGGGTGTGTGTGGGTGTGGATGGATATCAGTGTTTTGGTGCATATTTGTGTATGTATGTATGTGTTAAGGGGTGTGAAACGAGCATGTCAGTGGAAGGACAGAAAGCAAAATAAAGTGACAGCGAGAATAGAAGGGGACAGTGGAAGACAGTGGGAGAGAGAGAGAGAGAGGGAGAGGGGGGAGATAGCGAGAGAGGGAGAGAGCGAGAAAAAAAGAGAGGAGGGGATGGGGCATCCAAAAAGCCATTATTATGCATTGCTTTTTTTTTAAAGATCATTTGTAGATTCAATACTTTCGATTATCACCTTCTCCGTCTGCCTAACCATCCATTTGTTGAAATTGGTGATTATGGGACATTATTTGGAAGTCATAAAGTTTAAACATTTCACTTTTAAGAACGTACAATACATATTAAAGAATACAAATTGTAAATTTGCCAAGAGACACGACCGAAGCCAATATGTTTAATAGCATCATTATAAATCCTACTGCCCCCAACAAATTGTGAAAGCATTTCATCTGACATCAAATAATGCAAGTGATATAGAACAAGATAAATATCCGCCGGAAATGACAACAACAAGAAACGTGGTCATGAGAAGGTAATTATTACTCCTGTATTATTTTTTAGAACAATTCGACTCAATATTGAACAAGAGGTTATCATAATGAGTTGTTTGTGTAAGGAAGATTATTCATATCGCACCTGCGCTGAAGGTTGCGGTGTCGTCTACATGTATCTGCATAACGTTAAATTATTAAGAAACTGTTTTGTTCCATGCAGTCCGGAAACATGAGATTTTCAGGGTTATTTACCATGATCCATACTCGAACATTCACAGTCATATAGACTTTTAAATACAACATTTTTCGACCCCGTAAACATGCCCGAATAGCCCCACCTTCGAAGGTGAAAATAACCTACAACAGGGCGCATTTTTAACATTTTATCAATCCTACAAATGCTTCATGACAAATTTACACCCTGCTTTCTTCAACTAACTACGGGGCTGCACTTCTAAAACAGACGTAGTATTTTGCTAAACCATATAAACACAATTTAATATTTGTAATAGTTTTATTTTTAAATACTCCGTTTAAAGAATGCACTGCGTTTAAAATTTAGTTTATTTGAAGACAACAAAATGATAACCCCTTACATTTCATCATAGCGTTTACACGTACGATCAAGATACGTTTTATTTGTTCAGACACTATTTTATTTTTTTATTTTTTTATTTTTATTTTCAGGTCTCAGACCTCTAAAGCGTAATCAATCGTCTCATTCATGAAGGTGAAATTGCACGTTATTTTCTTAGATAGTCGTAATCACCTACTTGGACTCGTGCCATATTGTCAGATAGCTTTGATATTTGCCATAAATGATCATCAGAGCTCAAAATAGATATACGTGAACCCTGGACAAAAAGGTCGTTCAGACTAGAGGAAACTTATACGAAACTCGATTAAAGAAAAGTCGTATAGAGAATCATTTAATAGCAACAGGGGCGTTCAGACTGGATAACAACATTGTATACAGAAACGTCGTATGTCACGCAACTAGTTTCGGCCATTTGACATGGCAGCTGGTCGATCAGCAGAACGAGACTTTTTATTTCGTTCGGAACGATGCTCAAATTTGAATTTTCCTTTATGACGATCAGACTAGAAAGTGTAGCTATTTTCGTAAAGCTACACGATTTTCGCATAGCCATACGATGAAACTTGGTAGTCTGAACGGGGGGGGGGGGGTAAAGTAATGCAACTATGACGACAATTTGAATCTACGGTCCCCGTTCACCCCATTTCACCGCAGATCCAATACGAGCTTTATCGAGCGAGAAGCTGCGAAATTTCACGCCCTGGGGAAATTCGAAACCGGCTCAGTCTAAAGTAAACCGACTGGAAATTAATACAGAAAATGACATTTGAAAGAGATGGCATTGATGGGCTCGAAATATATAAACAAGAGATCGAGTTTTCATCGTAGCCTTGCTGATGACGAGGAAAAGAATGCCAGCATTTGACACTTTTAGTGATGGGATTTTTAGGTTTTTAAAAGCCGCATGGCCTCATTTTGTGTCCCACTCATCGATAACATCATTAACATAATGTTACTGAGGACATTCAGTTTCGTGAATAAATGATGAGCATCTGCAATTCCATCTTCTAGTCACGTGATTTATTTCTCACTATGCATGCGATCATTTTAGTTATAAAATAGAGGAACTGCTTCAAATATTATACTCATCAAAGTAGTTGATAATTACCATCATCATTATTACGAATACCTCTATAGTCATCCCTCTTCATCATCATCGCTGACATCATCGTCATCATCGTCGTCCCCATTGTAAGCACCGCCAGCAACTCAATGACCACTTCCATCACCGCCGCTTGACAAATGTCGTCAATGATATTGATAATATTACTCTTATTAACATCACCACCACCACCACCATCATCATCAACACTATCATCACCACCATTATCATCATCATCATCCTGATAATCGTCATCATCATCACCATTATCGTTATCATCATCCTCGTCAATATTAATAATAATGTCACTTTAATTAACATCACCAACAACGCCACCATCATCATCACTATCACCGTCACCATCACCACCACTATCATCACCAACACCACCACCACCATCATCATCGACAATATCACCACCACTATTATCGTCATCATCATCATTATCATCATCATTTTCAATATTAATAGTATCACTCTAATTAACATCACCAACAACGCCACGATTATCGTCACTATCACCGTCACCACCAACAATACCATCATCATCATCATCATCATCATCATCATCACCACCCACACAAACATCATCATCAT
The DNA here is from genome assembly GCA_035222895.1 of Strongylocentrotus droebachiensis. Classification (NCBI taxonomy): domain Eukaryota; kingdom Metazoa; phylum Echinodermata; class Echinoidea; order Camarodonta; family Strongylocentrotidae; genus Strongylocentrotus; species Strongylocentrotus droebachiensis. The sequence continues at coordinate 27,989 of JAVYIG010003926.1, forward strand.
CAGTATCATCATCAACAATATTACCATCATCAGCATTATCACCATCACCATTACTATCTTATAACATCATACGCATCTTTTCTTGCAATGTTCTTCAAGCCCTATCACCCTCGTTTCGTTAGTTTTCACATCATATTTTCACCCTTAATAGGGCCTTCGCTTTACATTTTGTACTAAAGATGATTTGGATCGATATGATCCATACAGAACAGGTGGAGATACCTCGATAAAATTTATTCTTTTGATCAATATACATCTAAAGGATAAAATAACAACTATGATGTGGTGCTTATGTGATAAATACTATCAGATGTGCATGGACCTTGAATGGATGATGTGCGCTCGATTGTACTGATAAATCACAAGCAAAGTTGGACCTTACATTTTCATATTGTTAGTATATTTATTGTATGGGTTGTGTGCTATTTTGTCTATGCATTTCCGAAAATCTGATGAAATTCCTGGAAATCCCTCGATCGTAGTCAGGGAAAGTTGTGTTAATTGGTATGAGATATAAGGTGCATTAATTATTTGCTCAACGTCAAATTACTGAGAGCTCTTAAATTCATAATCTTTGTCTACCTTCTATAATATATCACTGTAGTATGCACAAGCAGGTTGATGGGTATTACTCTATGATATTAACAAAAGTGTACCAACGTTTAGTCCCAGATCACACCCTCCTTATCAAAGATGACAATGTTTGTCCATCACCCTTCTAACTACGCCACAGCCCAGACAATGTCATTATTTCTGATTCAAACAGTAATGATTTCATAATGTAACATACATTAGGAATGCGTTACTGATTGAGTACTGAATAGCTTTATAACGACACCGGCTTTACCTGAAGTGCTTTTATTATGTCATGTTTAGCTGGTTTATATTACTCATCAGTCTTCCTTAGTTCGCTCGGTTTGTCTTTATTACTTTGACAGATATGGGTGACGTCATTGTTAATCTCGTAACGGGACATTTGATAAATAAAACTCGAAATGTGACCAACAAAAACAGAAGAAAAGGAAAGGGAAAGCGAGGATAGAATGATAGAAAAGGGAAAAAATAGACGAGACAAACAGAAAGATATAATGAGAGAGAGAGAGAGATAGAGAGAGCGAGATAAAGAGAGGGAGAGAGGGAGAAAGAGAGAGAGAGAGAGGGGGATGGGATGGAGGAGAGAGAAAAAGAGAATGACAACTAAAGAGAAAGATTAAGAGATAAAGAAGTGACAAAGAAAATCAAAGAAAATAGAGAAAGAAGATAGGTGGATAGAAAAATTAAAATATAGATAGAGAGAGAGAGAGAGAGAGAGAGAGAGTGGGACAGAGAAAGAGAGAGAGAGGGGGCAGAGAAAGAGAGAGAGAGAGAGAGAGAGCTCAGTTCTCATTTTATCAATCTTATCAATATCAGGGCTATAGTATTTTTTTTGAAGTTCTTGTTATCAAACATATCTAATGAATCAAAGAAATAAAATGAAAATAAAATAAAAACATATTTTCTGCCCCTTTATCGTGAAAAACAGTGACTTTCCACAGATTGTATTTGCCTTTTTTTTTAAATACAATTTCAAGATGTACGTTGTCCACTCCATTCCGTAGCAATGATGAATATGATTTATTGCCTCGGTCAATGCCACGTCCTTTCAAGGCGATGTTTATTAAAGATGGTGGAGAAAATCACAATCTCTCAATTTATTCTGAGTACTAAAAACTTATTTGTTTAAAGATACTTTGTCCCTTTTCGCAGCCAACATCAAATTCAGTAGAACTTTGCAGGAATTATGAATATGTCATGTATGTCCTATTTGTGAAATTTAAACATGAGCAGTGTCCTATATAAAAAAAAAAAGATTTACGACGAACCTTTCCCGTCTATTCCCTCATTTCGGTGATCGCCTCAATCTCAAAGCCTGGAAACGGTGACGACGATGACTTCCTGGTAGCTCGTTCAACAGCTAATTGAAGAAGAGGGTCTCTCTTTTTGAAGCATGGAACACAAATAACTATAGGCGGGGGGCAACAGCTGCCTCATTCATATTGGCTATTTCTTTTAATTGTAACCTTGACGCCTGAATCTAATAAAGAGAATGTTGAGTTCTGGGAAGAGGTGAAAAATAATTGGTGAGCGTTATCATTGTTATTATGCAAGTGTGACAGAACATCAGATTAAAAATGTTCCCTGAAAAGCATGGTTCTTCAAATGCCTTAATATTCTAAATATGGCATGCAATCGCATGACCAGAATTCAACTTTATCTTTAATTATCTTTGTTTAATTTAGATTTGTGTCATAATTTAAAGGCAAATTTAGAATAGTCCTACATGTTTGGATTCCGAATAAATAAATTTGAATTTTGATTTGTTTTGTCAAAACGTAGAGTACAACTACCAATAAGACAAGGACCAGGAATTGGGGGGGGGGGGGGGGGGGTGGCAAGCACTGACTTATATTCGGGTTTTGATAACAACCTTACATTATCACTGTAATAAACTGTCAACATTTGGAGAATGAAAAGCTGATTTTTCTGGCAAACGATGTCAGCATCTCTTTCCTCATGTCGAAATTTGGCTCGTTCGCCTTATGAAAACCTCCAAAATCATATGTTTTCTGTCATGCATTGCCCTCCATAATGTCCTCTTCCTTTCATCTATTACCCTACTTTTTCTCAATCATAATAATCAAAACATCACTGAAGCTTTTTACCCATCCTAATTTTCTTCACATTGTGTCCATCTTCTTTTTGTTTGACTGTAATCAAGAGGATATCATTTCACTCGTCAACCGTGGAGAATGTTTGCAATAAACGTCACATCATAAACACGTGAGTGTTATTATTCGGCAGACTCGTGTCTCCAACACAGCCTATGCACACTGAACATGGACTGCGTTCACATTTAACTTAGCTTAATGCCTTATGCCCCCCTCCCCACAAAATTGAACATTTTCTTCTCGTAAAGGGTTGTGTAACCCTTGATAATGTTTGTAATATTTATAATATACACATATTGTTATAACAATAATAATAATAATAATAAGATATTTGTATACCGCAAATTGCAAATTGCCTCTAAGCGGTTTAGAAGAAAATAGCTGATAAGGAAAGGAAACAGAAATTGCATTACAAAGTATATCAATTTAAATTACCATTAAACTTTGCAAATGAACTATGGAAGACAGAATGGTGTCTACGGCACATCCCATTTACATTGTACATGTAATGCGTTTATAATCAAAGGCAAACGAATGGGGATGTAACACCCCCATTCAAAACTTTATCGCAGGAAATTTGCCACTTTTTTATTAATATACCTTTTACTATATACGATATGATTTTGTTTTCAAACACAACCATGTTTGCCGAAAGTAAGGGAATAACTCAATATATATTTTTTTAAAATAACTATTCTAGAAGTAATGTTCAATGTTGACTTCGTCCTTATTTCGCAAACAAGTTCGATACACTTGAAAATAATGCAAAAAAAATTCCTCCAAAATGGGTGTAAGAAAATATCCTTGCCCCGATTTCATATTTAAAAACTCTACCAAAACATCACACATCATGTTTGGTATGACTGTCTGTTTCATTTCCTAGTTCACTGTGTTCCAATTACATTTGAAGTGAAGCTCGAGGGACTGGTATTTGTTACACGAGGATGACCATGTAGCCCCCTAACCATGTATTCATGATAATATAACATGCATATCGTGACAGGCAATTAGAACATCGAATATTGAGCAGACATGGGGATTATAATAAAATGTGACGACGATATCAAGTTCCTCCTTGGTTTGGTTTAGTTTTATTTTCTGTATAAAATTAAACTACATAAAAAATAAAATCTACAAATATGATTTAAAAAAACGGGTGGAATACTCTATTTAGAGCCATTATTAAAACGGCTCTAGAGGTCTGCTTGGCGAAGTATGGAATTTAAGAAATGAGGAAGAATTTATAGTCATTGATCATTATCGTTTTGTTAACCTAGGGTAGCCTCAAGTATAGCTATAGAGAATGAGAGACATAACGAGAGAGAGAGAGAGAGGGAGAGAGAGAGAGAGAGAGAAAGAGAAAGAGAATATGATAGAAAAGGAGAGATAAAGCAAAAAACAGATATGAGATACATGTAGCTATATATGGTGAAATATACAAAGGGTCAGCAGATAACGGAATAAGCCGAAAGAGAAACAGAGGGAGCATGAGAAAAGGAACGATAGAAATCCGCGAACAAAGAAAGATAGAAAGAGAGTGAGAGAGAGAGAGAGAGAAAGAGAGAGAGAGAGAGAGAGAGAGAGAGAGAGAGAAGAGAGAGAGAGAGAGAGAGAGAGAGAGAGAATGATAGCAAAAGAGAGATAAAGCGTTAAACAGATAAACAGGCCAGCGGGTGATGAAATAAGCAGAAAGAGAGACAGAGGGAGCATGAGAGAAGGAACGAATGAAATCAGCGAACAACAAAGATAGATAGAAAAGAGAGAGAGAGAGAGACATGGAAATATTGGGGGGGGGGGGGGTGTCACTCAAGAGTCAAACATTTGACGGATGACAGACAATATTAATCTCCGTATCAAATGTCACTTCACCTCTTTGCACCTCATTAGCACCATGGTATCTGTATCATCAACAATCCTAATCCACAAAGAGACTGGTAACACGTCACGTATATAGGGCAAGTCAGATTGATGTACGTGCGCTATCTTCCGAAGAAGTGAACGCATTCATCGTAGAGTCAAACAACGGAAATAGTTTAATGAACTCCAATGCCCCTCAATCGTGTGCTATATCAAAATATACAGTCAACAACTAAATCATTTCTACCCTTACCAATTTTTGTAAACATAATTATATATACGAAAAATTAAGTTGTCCCGATTATGTTCCTTGAGAATGTGAGATTTTAAAGCTTACATCTAAAAGTATTCAACTAATTCAACCAATCCACCTTTCATTCTAGAGTTGCAAAACACACACACGACAAAAACCCATCAAGTTTACAAGGGGTATGGATAATTGAGTTGTTAACTTAAATCCGGTCATAACTCAACTTTGTCTATCTGATGTATACAACTTACTGAAGAGATTCTGAGCAATGTGAAAGGGGACACGTTAATAAACTCGCATCACATTTGGTTTCCATCCTGTCATTACGACATGTAATTTCATATCAGGTGACCCTTGGGCAATGAACATTATCACGTGGTATATTCTGTCTCGGTTATTGCAACCAACCAATGATATTTCATGTTTAATGCGCATGCACATATTGTTATTTATTACATTTTGCATTCTTAGGCGAGTGTTAAATGTGATTACATGTACTCCTTCGCTGTCTCTAAGAAATACATCCTCTTTCTTTACGGGTTTCTGTTTTCAGTATTTTATTCAGCTCATTGAATTTGGGATAAAGTAATGATATTACTACTACTATTACTACTACTACTACTACTACTTTTCCTCCCCTCCTACTACTATTACTACTACTACTACTACTACTACTACTACTACTAGTACTACTACTACCAATACTACTAATATTAGTAATTTACCCCAACGACTCGCGGGCAAAGCTAATTACCCGCCTCCCCTCTCTCCCTTGGCTGTTTATCTATCTGTCCCTCTATATGCCCTTCTTTTTTCTGCTTCTATGTTCCAGGTATGTATGTATCTGTCTGTTTACCCCTTTCTATCAAAATACTTAATATATATATATATATATATATATATATACATGTATTCATTGGTATCCAACGTTAATTTATCTATTCGTCTTTCTATCAGGGTCTCTCTCTCTGTCTTTGCTTCCACTTCACCTCCCCTTCTCTATAAGCAGATTAAGTGTTTCCGTATCTATTTATCGTGTCTGCAAGTATTATTTTCTGCAGAAATGGAAAGATTTCTTGAAAACATAATTTTGTGTTAAACTACTGACTGCAAATAAATTGCAGTTTAACGTTTTCCCTAGAGCAATACTTGTTTTCCCTTTTGCATCACATTACACCTCAATTTAATTCCACTGCAAATTTTATTTTCATTCTTTCCTTACGATAAGCCATTTCTTACAAACCACTCAAAGAGAGCTTTTCAACACGTGATGCTACATCTAGAGAAGAAAAAAAAATCATAATATTCTCCGTATTAATCATCAGCACAGATTAAATTACGATCAATTTTAGACCCAATAATCATCATTGATGGCGAAATCACTGAATTTATGCGTTGTACTTCTTGCGAAAGACAAGAACACATCTTTCGTCAATTGGCTTCCACTTTTCCTCCGCGAATTTAAATGCCTTTCATCGGCTGATAGGCAATCATCATCGGGGTTCATCATATTAGAAGCAGCCTAAGAAACTCGGCGTCAACTTTGTCAACTTAATACCTTCTACCAAATTTGTGTTGCATTTCCTTTTCCCGGTTATGCCCCTGCCACACCAACAAGACCAACACCGGGGCATCGTCTTACCGAAATGGTATAAGTACAAGTTCACCGACATCCGATTGAGTGACATAAATACCCGCGTTTCAACGAGATGTCGGGGACCTTGTTCAAACGACGGTTTTGTGAAACGAAACCCAGACAGACAACATAGTGAACAGAAGATTACCACAATCTTACACACAAACTGGTTGGTTTGGAGTCAGTGTGTATAAGTAGGTTTAGGGATGTGACTGAGGTAAACTAGTACAGAACACAGTCACACCAACGATACCTACACCAGACCGACTAAAATGACCGAACACAGTACCCTGAATGCAAAGTAATCGGTCGGTTTGTAATTTGGAGTTTGGTGTTGAGTCGGTTCGGCGGTGTGACTTGGGAAGAATAGGACACTGTACAGTCACACCGAGGACATCGAGTCCAGACAGACGACAGAGCGAACTAAAAAAAAAGATTACATTACCCCCTACGACTAAGAATCGGTCGGCTTGGAAGTGTGACTGAGATATTAAATGAGCTCGGGAAACATCATGTGAGTAATTCCAGACTATTTCTTTTGTTACTGGCAGAACTCAATTAATAAAGAATTCTTCTGTGATTAAATCAGTCTGCCAAGAAACTTGATATATATTTGAATAAATGGCTTTCCAAGGACTGTTCCTAATTTAAGACCTTTTTGATAGTTCATTCTAGGGGTTTAAATCTCGACTATAACTATTATCGAGCTTTGAAGTGAAAAATGAAAGTGATTTCAGTCTGCAATTTATGCATAATGCTTTATCATTTAATATCCCCCAAAAGGCAACGAAAATAGACGCACTAAAGCTTTTTGTCTTGCCCTCATGGGAGCAATTCGCAAGGCAAGGGCAAGACGCACAGCTTTACTATGGGTGTTTTCGTTGCTATTTTGTAGGACTTTGTAGGACAAATCATCTCTTTAGTTATAATAATAGTTGAAATAATTAAAGGATTCATCCCAAATCACCGTTTATTGTGAGGGAATACAAAGGTATTTCTTTAGAATGTAGGTAGTGTACTTCTTGTTTTTGCCTTGAGTGTGCTTTACAAACCTTTCTTTTTCTTTGAGGGAAAGGGGAAATATTTGTTTGTGTTTATTTCTTTTCCCATATCTTTATATTTCGTCACAGCTTCCGAGACTGAGAGGGAGAGAACATATTGGTAAGATAATGATAATGATATGGAAACAAATTGAAGTGTGATAAGAAGGACACAACCACATGTGGGGAGTAAAGAAACAATTGTTTCAATGTTTTAATGAAATAAACAAACAAACAAACAAACCTGGTCCAGAGTTGAGAAAATAAACCCATACAAAACAAAGAAATCAACCCGCTTTACGAATGAATGAAATCGTTTTATTTCAAAATAAAATATGCAAGATAGAAAATATGTTAATAATCAGTGTAAGGAGCAATGTAGATATTTCTTAAGTATATTAATACCATACAACATTTATTACTGCGTTACCCAATAAGTCAAATTAAATTTGTTATAATTTCCAATTTGTATTTTCGTATTCATCAGTGAAATTCTAAAACGATTTGCTATGAATTATCTACAGTTGGAATTATAGAATGCATGTATAACATCTTAACTGAACAGAGTAAAATCACCTAAAGCATTTGTTTGCGGACTCGATGCTATGTAACGTGTGTCAACATAAACTTTGCCTCAGTCCCATGCAATAAAAATGGAGTTGGATCACGAACAAAACTTAATCACGAATCACGAAGTCATTGTCCTGCGGCACCGTCAGAAGCTGAGGCAGAATCATTATTACTTAATGATAAAACATCTCACCGCGATGGCTAAGCAAACGAAGGAAATAAACGAAATAAAACATTCAAAATTCACAAAGCGGCACGTCGGTGTGTCTCCGAGGAAATTCGTCCAATTTTTTACCGCTAAAACTTTCGCACCGCCCCTTGGTAAATCAGCCATTCTTCACGTAGCACCATCCTCCCCCCGAGGACGGCGGATGTGGTAATGTTTGGTCGTGGCGTATGCAGTGAGGACTCAACGTCGGAATCCGTTGGATAAGCAAAGGTTGGAGGAATCATTTTGAAAGCTCCAATTACAGAAAGGTCTGCGGGTGGTATCGGGCAAGTCAGGGTAAAGACCTCGGATAAGCCGCATCATTTTCTTCTTAAACAATTTTCCTGCCTGGGGCGATTTTTGTTTTTTTATCGCATTCTAAACCGGAGTTCTGTCATGGAAAATGACAGCCTGAAGGCATCATTACATGTTATGTTTTTCATGAGCATTCTATAACATTGTCACGCAGCGTCACTGGTTTTGTGTTCGATATTTCCTAAAGAAAAATAGAGAGAAGGGGAATGGGGTGCTGGATCAGTTGCTCGAGTACCCCTAAACTTGTTATCGTTAGGCAATTCAACTTTCAGATCGATACCCCTTGTATATCCCTCTTATATTGGCATTGGTGTAAATCCAACGAGAATAAACTTAGCAAGTAGCCACACTTGAGCTTAGCGTAGATTAACGTTTATTTGAAATTAAAAAAGAGTGCCCGCAATATTTTAGGTTCACTTCTTCCCGGAACCCCCTCCTCTAAAGCATAAAAACAGAGGGTGCGTTGCCACTGATTGTACATTGCTGTCTTCCCTAGGGCACGAGTGCATTTACGTGGTCTCGAACCCGGCCTCGCTTCGTTGAGGTACCCCGATCCCAACGCCATCGCGGAAATCCGCTGAGCCGAAACACCTCCAAAACACACCCTTCTAACCCGACCGGGAGATAAGTTAATCTATATTTAATTATTGAAATACCAGGCCTTCGAATATCATCTTCCACCTTCCTCCTGCAGGCCATATTTGATAACAATCGCCTGTTTGCAAATACAGACCTCTTATTGACCCGTAGGTCACGACGCATGCTCCCTAGCGCCCACATCCATGGAAGCTTTATCCAACAGTTTAATATTGCCTCTTAAAACGTCGGGATGCATCCAATAACTGCTTGTGGCTCTGTCAAAAGTCACGTACGTTCGCCAGTTGATTCCAGTTGGAAGGCAAATCTAGTAAGATAATCCAGAAAAATCTGTTAGGGTACTATCTGGCTTTTTCTCAATTTGTACAATTTAATTGCCTTTTCGCCTTACTAAATTACCATTTCGGGGTAGTGATAAGACAGTCAATTGTTTCTTGACCTACTTTATATATTGATTAAGTTTATTTCCGAATAGGATCTCGAAGTTGGGCGACAGTTTTCCTGGAATAGAAATATATAGAATCCTTTTCTTTTCATTTTATACATCGTGATTGTATTTTCAAGTTATTGAATTACCATTTGTCACGAAGGTACTCATTGTTTCTTGGCCGACATTGTTTTTTAATATACTGATTACTTTTCCACAAAGATCTTGAAGAAAGGCGTTTATAGTGTTTTATTTTTATAGTACATTGTGGTAACATTTCTCACTCTATAAAATTAGCAGTTCCAGCTATTGGATATCGGGTGTTTTTTAACGCATTTTTCTATAAAAAAAAAAAAAAAAAATCAAATTAAACAATAACAAAACAAAAAACATCAACAAACAAACAAGAATCTATTTTGCAAATGAAAAACACGAAATCAAGATGTTTCTCAGAAAAGAAGGATATTGTTTAAATTTTTCCTGGAAAAAAGAAGAAGTTTTGACTAAGTCTATATCTTTATGAGAAAACCTTTTACAGAAACGGGAAAGTCAGTAGTATTTGACATCGACAGGAACTGTGTGGTTTCATTCTCACTAAAGGGGGGGGGGGGGGGGGGGGGGGGTTAACGAATTATTTTATAATATTTGTTTCAAATTATCTCGATTTTTGAATTAAAATAAATTAAATCTATGACAGTTTACATGATCACATTAATGAGCCGTCTTCTACGAACTTTCATCAAAACCATCGGTCTGAGAGTAAAAGTTAATGAAGAATACTTTATTTCTTCATCTCCATCACGATCTGTATTTACTTTCCAACTGCTGATAACTGTTTTTATCCCTTTAAAGGTATTACAAAGTTTTGGTATGGGGTCATGAATTTGGTTCAAATTAACATAGTGGAAGCCTATGCGATCCTACAATATTCAGTGATCGTTGTCGCGATTGAAATCGAGTCTAAAGTTACGAAATTATAAATAATAAACTCTTTATGTTGTATAGCTCCCTCTCAAGGTCAAGATATTAATTTAGCTATGAAACAATGATTCTTGACTAAAATCGACCAATTAGCTATTCCCGTTTGGAAATTATGTATCACAACTACATATTCTGAGATTTTCATGGTCACAGCTACCATCGTACGGCCATATAGGCGCTATTTGAACATTATCAAAATTTACCGGGAGTACCGGTAAATTTTTATATTCAATTTTTCTCAAAAACAGAAGTGTTTTAGGGGCTAATTTTTTTAGTGCATATAATACATCCACAGGGGCATCCAAATATAACAAAATTGTAAAGATTCACTATCCACCCAATTTTCAAAATTTCCCAAAACTTTGTATTACCTTTAAAATGGGATGAGTAATTTAGAAAATGTGTTATCTAAATTAAACATTTACCCTCAAAGATTTCATATGTAGGGTTAACTATTACGGTTAAATATTTTCCAGAAATATTTATTTTAGGCCCACATAATGTGAATCTAACAGAATGAATGATGACAGAGATGGGGCATGCTATTAACTAATCTAGATTTCTGAGTAGATTTTTCTTTTCATTTTAACATTAATTATGTTTAACATAAACATTTATTTCTTCCCCGCAATCTTCCCCACTATCAACTTGATATATCATTTTGTGATTGATCAGACGTTGAGTGTGTAGGCAGTGCAGAATGTTCATAAGTTGCGTCAACGAACTTTTCCTATGGTTTGTAGGTCCCTTGTACATCATAGTTCATATAGTTCGATGTCCCCATGAACTTATCCATATTTGATGCGCTGTCTCACTCTGCTTCTCTTTCTTTCAATTTTTCTGTCAGTATCCTGCTTTTCTGTGCCTTCTGTTTTCATAATAAGCCCAACAAAATGAACTTGTTTTTTTCTTATGATGTTATTAAAGGAAGGACCCATCGACACATGCCTTAATATTGAACACCACCTACTCGCTCTGAATTCGAGGAGTATCTGGTACATGGCAGAATCATGTGATGTCACAAGAGAGAAAGAGAAAGAGAGAGAGAGAGAGAGAGAGAGAGTGAGTGAGACAGTCGGGGAGAAATACTAAGGGAAATAGCTAAGGAGGGAGGGGAAATGAGAGCAAGAAAGAGAGAGAGAGAGAGAGAGAGAGAGGTGAATAGAAACAAAACATTCAACCGTCGATTATGCTATAGTCACATTACACAGTAGCCTGCTCGGCGGCCGAGCGGCGAGTTTTTAACCAATTCTGCCCGGCGGCTGGCCGGCTACCGAGCGGCGGCCGCCCAGGCACCGCTCGTTTTTAGGGCATCGCTCGGTCGCCGCTGAAGTTTTAGCGCGGAGTTAAAATTTGGGCGGCGCCTGCTCACTTTTCACTCGACGCCCAAAATACGCTCGGTGCCTGGGCGGTCGCCGCCCGGGCACCGACCTAATCGCTGGGCGATGCCTAAATCCAGCAGCGACCGAGCAGGCTACTGATCGGTCGGTCGCTGCTCTGATTTGTGACCATAGCTTTACATTGCTACCCAAACTGTTTCGACCTATTACCCAGTGCCCCTGAGAATTACGCCACGTATTGCCTTGCAGTACAAGTAACATGGTGGTACGTCAGCCTTATCGGACTTAGTGTGAGAAAATGTCCAGCTTAAAATGACTGAAATATATGTTAATCAATCAATCTTATGATTAAGAAATATAACAGTATAATCGCCACTGGAAAGATAAGTTTCAATTAGTTCAATCAGATAAGACGACGAAACGGTACCATGCACTAACACTTATAGATGTAAGACTGTACAAACATAGCCCCACATCAAGTTCATAAAAGGCGATGTTGCTATGTCAATATTGTTTTCCTTTGTATCCTTGTATTGTTTTCCGTGTTCTTTGCGTTATGTTTTTGACCCTCCTTGTTTCAAGTTTATCTTGTTTGAAAACCGTGAGACTCCCAATGTCCCGACGCTTTCCTTCGCTTTTCTTCAACTCCTTTTTTTCTTCTTCTTTTGTACCAAAGCCCTCCAAGACTTTTCAACGTAGCGCTACCTTTCACGAGAACTCATCGAGCTATATTAGGCGATGCAAAAACATTTTACAAGGACATATCTCATTAAATAAAACCTCTCAATATTGACAAGCAGGGTAACAAGTACGCTTTAAATGTCAAGCATAAAGAGGACATATCACTTAAAAACTAAAATGAAAATACAAGAAACATTTCGCCAAATTATCGTTACGTCAAATCTCTGACGTAACAATACCTCGATGCCAAATGGCAAATTCTCAGGAGTGCGAGCCCAGATTAAAAAAATGGACTTCCAAAACAAAATGATTAAGACTTTGAATAAACAATGAAAATGACCTTTGAATTTGACAAGATTTTATGACGTTGAAGGGATATAAAACTGTTGGACAAGGAAAAGGATATCTCACATTTTCTGTTTTGGTTGCATCTATGAGGTAAGGTATTTTTACATTCCTGTTTATCCATTTATCTATATTTCTGTCCGTGATAACTAGTTATATTTAAGTTGTTTTGTTGCATAATTTCATATATTACGAAAGTAAGATTTTCTCCTTTTTATTGTGAAAAAGTCGTATTTACTCGTCGGACAACTAATGTAGAGATGTCGTGGTCTAGTGGTTACGTCTTCGGACTGTGGATCACATGGTCCGCGGTTTGAGTCCTGCTGCGGCACATACATGTATAGCAAGGTATTGAGCTAAATTTACCACTCTCCATCGGTACCGGTAAAAAGAAATCAATTCCTGAATGATGTGAGCGCCGAAAAAAGTTGCCTAGCAGAGCAGCGGTAATATTCTGTGGTGGATATGTGCGCAATACAGACCTCAAACAACATTACTATTATTGTCACTATTGCTATAATTATCATCGTTATTATTTATTATGATCAGCATTTAAAGTTATCATACTGACATTTGGGTAATGCTGTATTTTGTTTAATATCAATTCGTATTGTAATGCTCAATTGCATCATTTACCAATTGGTTTGCAAGACGGTCCAGTCCCGCAATTACATGGTAAAAGAAATTGTACAGAAGATTCGGAAGGGCTCATCATGAAGTAGGTTAGAACAATACGTATTGTGTGATTGAATAGTTCATACACTCATTGGGCATCAAAACTTGGTACAAAGACGTCGACTATTTCTGGGGATATTCGGATCATAACAAGATCGCAAAGACTTTCGAGAGAATTTTTTATAAAGCGGGAATTTCAGTTCATTATGACGTTGTCTTTAAAGTTCATGTTTGGATTACATAAGACACTCTTCTGTTCCCACATTTCAGAGGGTGACGTACCGTGGTTATTGAAATTGCCCTAGGTTTCTTAAAGATATTACAAAGTTTTGGGAAATTTTGAAAAATGGGTGGATCGTGAATCTTTACAATTTTGATATATTTGGATGCCCCTGCGGATGTATTAAAAGCACTAAAACTTTTAGCCCCTAAAACACTTCTGCTTTCGAGAAAAATTGAATATAAAGATTTACCGGTGCTCCCGGTAAATGTTATTAAATTTCAAATAGCTCCTACGGCCGTACAATGGTAGCTGTGACCATGGAAATATCTGAATATGTAGTTGTGGTATATAATTACCGAACGGGAATAGCTAATCGGTCGATTTTAGTCAAGAAACATTGTTTTATAGCTTAATTAATATCTTGACCATGAGAGGGAGCTATACAACATAAAGTGTTTATTATTAACAATTTCATAACTTTTGAGTCGATTTCGACCGCGACAACGATCAGTGAATATTGTAGGATCGCATATGCTTCCAATATGTTCATTTGAACCAAATTCACGACCCCATACCAAAACTTTGTATTACCAAAGTTGATTACTCAAATGTCTTTGCGAACGGTTTGATGAGGATATTTCAAAGTAAGTATTCACCAGGTGGTTTTGCTGACATTATATTCTGTCATATGAGAATTATAAGAAGGGGGGAAGGAGAAAGCTCACGAATTATCGTTCACCTTTTTTCTTTCAAACCAGAACTGAAACTTCTCTTTAAAAAAGTTCACTGTACTATACCAACCATGTTGCGAATATTGGTTGTGGCCATCTGCGTGGCCCTCGCTCACGGCATCACCGTGGAGGAGACGGACTACTTCGGCACCACCGGGGCACCTGAGGGGAACACCGGCATTACTGGATGGGTCACGATCACCTCAAGTGGGTCCAACTGGGTCATCCAGAGTAACAACATCCCAGACCACGAGACAGGTGGGTATTTCTAGTTTAGAAGAGAACAACAAACAAACAGACAAATAAACAAACAGACAAACAAACATACACACAAACAAACAAACAATACACATTTTTCCAAAGTAACAGCAATCCAGACCATGAGGCAGGTGTGTATTTTCTCATTTTAAAGAAAAACAAACAAATACACAAACAAACAAACAGACAAACAAACATAAACAACAAACAAACAATACAAATCAATCCAGATTAACAACATTCCAGATCATTAAACAGGTGGGCGTTTCTAAATTTAGAAAAACACAAGCAAACAAACAAAGAAACAGACTGACGAACAAATACATAAGCAACGATGAACTTTCATCCAGAGTAGCAGCATCCCAGACCATGAGACAGGTTGGCATTTCCAGTTTTGAGACGAAAACAAACAAACAAACAAACAGACAGAAAAACAAATGAACAAACAATATGGTTATTCATCCAGACTAACAACATTCCATATCATAAAAAAGAAAATCGGTTTCATCTACCGTTTACGAGACCATATGCTCATTTACACCTCCTGCAAAATATTTGAAACAACCATTTACAGTATGATGAGAAATTATGATAATATACAAATAATATACATCAGTGAGGGCATCAGTAAGAATTACCCACACCCCTTTGGAACAGTCTAACGCGTTTGGACTGTTTTGAAGGTTCCAAGTGTGGGTAATTTTACTAATGCCCGAACAAGATGATGTATATTATTTGTTTTATAAGATTATGTTTTATTTGTTTTATGAAATGATTTTTTCTAACATGATTTTGATAATGACCGGTCACTAGCCAAATTACGCGCGATTACGCGTTAGGCAAAATAAATGCCTGGTCACGTGTACACTTTCAACCAATCATTTGATTAGGATCCACGTCATCATCTTATAACAAATTATAACTGTTTCGTTATTATCATCTTGACACTGCCAAGGTACCTTCCCCGCCCAGTCCAACCCCAACTCCATCGCCGAGCAGACCGTTAGCCGTACGGTCCCCAAGGAACCCCAGGTCGCCACCACGACAACCTGTCTCCCCGGCGGTCCCATCGCCGTCGCGGTCAACGGCATCGTCATGTACAACCCATGGGATGCTGACGGCGAGAACGCGGTCGAGGGAGAGGGCGCCGAGGTCTTCGACATGTGCGACGGACATCCAGACCAGCAGGGAAGGTAAGGAAGAACGAAGAATCTGGACAAAGTAAGAAGGAAAGAGGAAAATGAAGGGAGCACGAGAACTAAAAGAAGAACAACCAGAGACAGAGGGAAAGAGAGAGAGAGAGAGAGAGAGAGAGAGAGAGAGAGGGAGTCTGTTAATAAACTTGGATCAATAATTTGCCTATTCTTAGCCTCAGTAGAGACCTCTTGCAAACCATGTTACTTCAGTTCAAATGTACGTATTTCTGCACAATCCTTCTCGCTTTTCTACCTTAAAGGTTGGCTCCACCTTGTCGTTTATAGCTCTTGATTGTCCAACATTTTAACAATGTGTTTGAGGGCGCTGTGCCCTCTTCCCCTTCTAGAACTTGTTCTTTCCTTTCCGGACGAAAACTATTCTTACAAGTGGACCCTATCTTCGTCGCTATTTTGCCACCCCACTGATTACTTTTAAAATTGCAAATGTAAATTGTCCTTCCCTTATTTCTGCATGACTTTTGCATCTTGTATATATATCAATTTCAAAATTCTTATTACATGTTTTATTCGTATGAATCACAGCAGAGTTGAACCTGTGTTTTCAAAAAATGTAAAAGTTAGAAAGTTAACAATATAATACATTATTATCTCAACCAAAGGTACCACTACCACATGGAACCATCCAGCTGCCTCTTCGACGTCAACCCCGGCGTGCCCTCCCCAATGGTCGGTGTCGCTTTCGATGGCTTCGCAATCTACGGCCCCGTCGACGAGAGTGGAAACACACTGACATCAGCCGACCTCGACGAGTGCCACGGCCGCTACAACGCCGAGGGCGTATACCAATACCACACCACCTCCGATTTCCCCTACATCCTAGGGTGCTTTAGAGGTACCCCTCAAGGTCTCAATACGGGTGGTAGCTTTTGCTACAAGGCTGCTGATGCTGATGAGGATGGCAATGTGGATGGAGGTAGTGGTGGTGGCGGAGGAGGGCCTCCAAATCGACCACGCCCGAGACGCTCCAGCCCTCCAGCCAACGCCCTGGTGCCACAGAATCTCTTCCAGAGGAGGCTGCCAGCGGGGTACAGGGAGTTCCTCCAGAAGGTCATCTTCAGGCGTTAAGGCTAGAATATTTCAAAAGATTAATCAAATTAAAATACGCCCAAAATAAATCATTAAAGAATATAGTGGAAATAAGGTTCACTCCAATTAAATATTTGATTTCATTAATTTATTTGTACTCGATTCAACCTATAAACATGTACATGATAACAAGAATGATTAATTAAAAGAAATGATGATGGATAATAACCACTACTACTACTCCCAATATCTGAGTTATTTCCTTTTTCTTTAACAGTTTTCACTACATTTACAGAATTCAGTTTATTAATACAATCCAGTTGTAATTCCATTTGTAATACTCATATTCTCTTTAATACTAATTTGGGTACGTCTTCATCGTTAAAGTCTCCATTCCATTCATGCTTTCAGCGGCCCAGATAAGACATCACTTCAGAAATCCTTATGATGAAATATGGCTACGATTAAAACTGATATTTTCGCCCTCGAAAAAGACAAGATACCACTTCAACTATCTAATACTTCGCGAACGAGATGATGCTTACCTTAAATATGTCGTTGAATCAAAGATAAACACTCCATCATTACATCCCTTTAGCATCATAATACATCAGTAAACGATTGGTAAAGTTCTCACTGGCGTTGATAAGCGGTTGAGTGGGGGGGGGGGGAGGGGGAAGTGCCCCCATGGCAAGTTTGAAAATAGAAAAACAAGAGCAGAGAAGGAAAAAAACGAAAAGTGGGGAAACAATTAGAGAAACAGAGAGAGAGGGAGATAGAGAGAGGGGGATATAGAGAGAGAAAGAGAGAGAAAGAGAGAGAAAGAGAGAAAGAGAGAGAGAGATAGAGAGAGAGAGAGAGGGAGGGAGGGGGTTGAGGGAGAGAAGGGGGGGGGGGTTGAGGAGGGGGAGGAATGGAAGAAGGGGAAGGGGTGGAACGTGGAAAGAAAACGACAGGAGTCCCTACCACACCCGGCCCCTAATTTAGTATAGTCATTTGCATTTCATCCGCATGGATATGTCGATGTCCACTTTGCCTCGAAACATCCTACGCCACCAAACATGGTCTCTCTGCAAAATAAACAGAACATGACATCAGACAACAAAACAACAATAAAAAAAGGCCAGTTAAGGATTTATATCCCATACTCAGTAAACATGTTAAATGAACTCTAAGTAAACATGTGAAGTAAACTCTAAGTGAACATGTGAAATGAACTCTAAGTAAACGTAAACAAAATGTTGAAACATTTCCCCCCCCCCTTCTTTTTCATGTAACTGAGATGTAACTGTCAAAGCTCCCTTCAGCATGTTTTGTATCAGTATGTCTTGCGGTCGACACTCAGCCAGATTGTGCGTTTGTGCATGCATGTGTGTGCACATGGGGGGGGGGGCTGAGTAATAGATACACTCTGTTATTTTCTCTGTGGAGGGAGGTTAACCACTATTCAGGCAATATGTTGTTTTTGTTTCTTTTTCTCTTCTTTCCTTTCTTATTCTTCTTCCCCTTTCCTTGTTCTCCTATTTTTATTCTTGTTCTTCTCCTTCTTTTTCTCCTGTTCCCTTTTCCCCCTTCTTCTTCATCTTCTTCCTACACCTTTTTTTTACTAAACTTTCTTTACCATATGATTTACCAACATTTAAAATTTAAACTTTAAACGTATATCCTACTACTCCACAGTATTAGCATAATAACAAAAATATCAATTTTTGATGCAGTTTGAATATATGCAATATGTTTTTGAATTTATATTTCCCAATGTATTTTAAACGTTTGTACAAATGTATTTATGTCATTTTCAAAAAGGAATATTTGTAAAATCATCGCAATTCGGCTATGCCGCAATGATGTTTTTCATTAATAAACCAGTTATCTATCTATATCAAATGCGTTTCCCTTATAATAAATAAAATTAGTCGATACGCTTTAAATCATTTACTTACCTCGTACAGGAGAAGATGAATACAAATCATGAAAAAATAAAGATGTCTCAAACAGGGTGCATTGCTTGATGATTATCGATTCATGTTCCTGTTTAAAACAGTGTAGTATTAAATCGGGCAATCTGCTCTTATCTAGTATTTTCCGGTTTCTTAAAGCATCTCACCGCATTACCCATGTATCGGTTATCATATCACGCTCATTAACAATTCGTGTACAACATAAAATGATTAGTATAAGCGGCTAATAATACTTGTCCTGAAAATGACCATTCCTCATTCGGGATCTTTTTGACAACACTATGTAATTGGAACGGAATAAAGTAAGCATATAAGGGCTATATATAAAACTAAAACACTATTAATCTGGTTTAAATTACTGTATAAAATAGAAGAAAACTAAATAATTGGGTCTTCAAAGTTCGAGGAAAATCCGACAAAGGAAAGGAAAGTAATATTTTCCTTTTGAATCTTAAAGAACTCTATACAAATTGATAAAGAGATACAGAAATAAACGAATCTGCTAATTTGATACTTCAAATGAAACTCAATTAGTACCCCACTCACAAGTATACTTTACAGCCACCATCGTCTACTTCTACTACTTGATCAGTTACTCAATTACAACAGTATAGTTCAATGACAAATTTTCTCACAGCCACTCAAATACCATTATTTCAGTATCTTATCATCAAGATAACAGTTACTGTAATTCGTTATCGATAACAAGTGAAATTATTGCCGTAGCAGATATCAAATTTACATTCTCTTCATAACTTTTAGCTTATAGACCTAGCAGTAACTTATATCAAATAATATACCAAGTGCTATTAATCATGTAGGTTTTTATCGAAATCCATTAACCTGCTATTGATGACTAGCTTGATGAAACAGGACCATGCATGGACGTGATCAAGTGATAATCGTTTTCGATCGAGGGGCTGAGGCGTAGCGTGATTCCAACCTTTGAGGCGAACGATTTTTTTTTTTTTTTTTTTTTTTTTTTTTTGGGGGGGGGGGGCGTATTAGTTTTATTGGGGAGGGGTACCAGTCTGATAATGAAATGCACATTTTCTTAGTTTACAAGGCCACCGATGGAGGGGGGAGGGTTGCCCTTCTTCTTTCCCTTTCTCTCTTTTCTTACTTTTTCAACCACTCGAATGGGGATGGAGGGAGGGGGGCACTTGCCCCCATGCCCCTGCAGTTGTGCCACTGACAAAAGGGGAACACGATTTACGCAATCAGGAGCGACCTTGCCATCAATGACAGAGCTAATAGGGTGATTGATTGACTGGCATGATGATGTGCTTTTGGAGGTTACATCCATTGCATGCATTAGTGTTGATGGCTTATATATTTATTATGTCGTTAAATTGGTTTGTATTGGTTTGTATTAGGTTAAACGTACTATCGACCTAAGGGAAACTGACAATGATTCTTTCCCTCATTGGCGCACGTCTCGAAATAGGAATATAAACTGCATTGAACTAGTTACTAGTTCATTAGATCTAGTCGAAGCCATTTTAGCCACTCTACAATACATGTAAATAAAGGAACAGTCATGGCTTTATAGTGGTAGGGAAGTTAATTTGTAACTGGAAGTCCCAGGGTTCGAAACCAAGTTTAAGCACTCAAGTCATTTGTTATTAAACAGGTGTTAATCTTCATTTTAGTTCAGATACCATTCCAAACAAGTAACCAGATTTCGCTACGATTTCATTTTTAGGATGAAGATAAATTAAATGATTAATAAACATCAACACATGTTTGAAGCTTTCACAAACGCATAATCTATAATGTGCCATTTAAAAAAAAGATGCTAGAAATGACCTCCGTTCAATTTTAATGACAGACTTTAGAGATTGATCCTTCACGTACGAATGCGAGCCGTTCAATAAACGAGGTTTTAATGGGTTTGGCAAAGAATATCCATCACATACGTGCATGTAAAGCGTTTCATATTACCGAACATAATCACGTCACTCTAGCACGCATGCTTACAAGCCCGGGTTTTATACAGACACAACATTTGAGTAATTCACCAAAATTCCAGTTGATAAAGTAGTAAAGATACTGACCTTTTAATGGTAATTTGAATATTAATGATAATAACTCCGCTTTTATATAGCGCTAAATACATCTATGATGTCTATAAGCGCTTCACAGATATATTATTACCCCGGTCATTGGATTTAATACTTGCCCGCACACACTGTGTGCACAATCTCCACTCCCTGGGGAGCATCCCAGCCAGGCGTTACCTGACGCTCACAACTGTTTGACCAACAATGACGGTCGCATCCTACCGGGTACCCATTTAACACCTGGGTGGAGAGTAGCAAGTGCAGGTTAATATCTTGCCAAAGGATTTAATGCCGTGTCGGGATTCGAACCTCGACCTTCGCATCTCCAGTCAAGCGCCTTAAACCACTCGACCACGACACTCCTACTTGTACTTTGAATTATAATTTTGGTAATCCCCCTTGCCGTTAGAGTAGATATCAGAAAACGTATTTTGTATACTTAAAGAGAAGGTTGAGTTCTGGGAAGAGGTAAAAAATAATTTGTGAGCGTTATCATTGTTATTATGCAAGGGTGGAAGAACATCAGATTAAACATGTTCCCTGAAAAGCATGGCTCTTCAAATCCCTTCATATTCTAAATATGAATGAAAAATCGTAAACATCGGGGGGTAGGTTTTTTTCGCCATGTGCTCGTGTAGTCCCATATACATCATTCTGTGTACAGTGCTTGTAACTTTGCCAAGATTTGGCCAAATTCTTTATCATTTTGATGAATCCAGAACCTTGCAATACACACTTATAAACTAGATGATCAACCTCTCTGATAGATTCCACACCGTTTCTTTCACAATGCAATCACATGACCAGAACTCAACTTTATCTTTAAGTTTTGATGTTGATTTGATGTTAACATGACATCGAAACCGTAGACAGTACATTACCACGCAATGTGAAGGTATCATTGACAATTGGTAATCCGCCGAAGTTTTCCAGGTGATACCAAGCATATTGCTGATGTCCATGAACATGATAATAGCAAGGCCGTCCCTGCCTGCTCATGCTGGTTGCTGGTGTTGGTGTAGGTGAATGTTAAATATTCAAAGAGGAACTTTTTCTTTTCTTCAAGTCTTCTCACAGTAAGATTGTTTGCCCACAATGTTAGAGAGAGAGAGAGAAAGAGAGAGAGAGAGAGAGAGAAAGAGAAAGAGAGAGAGAGAGAGAGAGAAAGAGGCAGACAGAGAGAGAGATACATGGTAGCATAATGAGAAAGAGAAACTTTATGGCCCCATTGTTGTCTGTATTTTAAAATTTCTATACAAAATATATCTCTTACTCTGAGTGCCGCCTAATCTCAATTTCACTTTTCCCTTCCGTCTGTATAATCTATTGTATATCTATGCGCTTTAGTTTTTTCTCTTTTACATACATTATAAAACAGGCGATAACTCTTGTTAAATTAATGGCACCTGTTTTGATAAGATCTATCGATTAAATGACATCATAAGAGAGAAACAATGTATGGGAGAGAGAGAGAGAGAGAGAGAGAGGGGGGAGGGAGAGGGGGGGGGGGGGGAGAGAGAGACTGTTGTCTGTATTTTACGTTTTAACGGTGTTTTTTTTAAACATTTCCATAAAAACCTGTTTCTTACTCAGAATGCTAACTAATTTCAATTTCAATTTTTCCTTTCTGTCTGTATATGAAGAGCTTGATTCCAAAAGGAGCTTAATCCACCTGTGATAAAAGTTGAGTTATTGATATGAGAACACATGTTCACTTTACGTACCCGTCTTTTTTAACAAAATTATTTACCTATATTTGGGGATCAGTTATGAAGAAATGCATCTTATAATATCAAGGAGTGTTGTGGTCGAGTGGTTTTAGGCGCTTGAATGGAGGTGCGAAGATCGATGGTTCGAGTCCCGACACGGCACTAATATCCTTTGGCAAGATATTAACCGGCAATTGCTACTCTCCACCCAGGTGTTAAATGGGTACCCGGTAGGATGCGACTGCCATTGTTGGTCAAACAGTTTTTGAGCGTCAAGTAACGCCTGGCTGGAACGCTCCCCAGGAAGCAGAGATTGTGCATAAAGTGTGTCCGGGCAAGCACTGAATCCAATGACCGGGGTAATAGTATATTTGTAAAGCGCTTAGAGACATTTGTATTGAGCGCTATATAAAAGTTAATATATTATTATTATTATTATTATTATTATATCACTTTTCCATAGACGCCTGTACACAATCTGGTAAACAATTTCTTTTTTTCCCTCCGAAGTTGCAAGAATGGATCTAGTTCCTTCTGGAAATAAACTCTTTATATATGCACTTTTTTTCTTCTTTTTTATACATAACTTATAAAACAGGCGATAACTCTTGTGAAAATAACTGCGCCTCGTTTGATAAGATCTATCAATTGAATGACATTATTCTCTCACCGCATTCAAGAGATCGTTATTTGAAGATTGGATTACCTATATCATGTCTCCTTACCAACATTATGCGTTTATTGACTGCAAAAACTTCACGTGTAAAGGTACTATTGGTTTTAATAAATGTATTTGGAAAATAATTCTTGAGGTGATCTCTAACAAAAGTACAGGGGTCGCAACTATGGTAAGGAATTCCTTTGGAATTAATTATCAGTTATCATGATGATATAATTGTTTTAATGCTACCCATTATAATACACGATCGCAAAGTTCTTCGAATAATATATTTAAGGAAATGATTATCCTTGTGCCTGGCGTTTCAAAATGGGCATACAAAGCAATGATCAATATAGGGTTTTGAAATAGTCGTTGAGTGATTTCTTGGGATTTCGATGATTCGAAGTCTATTATTCGTATTGAGAAAGAACGTTAGTTTCCCCTTTGTCAACGTTGAAAATGTTATTTAAAATTGTACGACGTTCTTTTCCGTTCAACTTTTTGACCAAATTAACGAGTTTCAATTCCATATCAAAATGATAACCTTTTAAGAAACTGTATTTTCCTTCAAATTTCTTTGCCAGGATACCCTTTGGGAAGATGCACGACTTTGAGCAATTTTACTTTTAAATTGATAAAGACGATCAGATATGTTATCATGTTCTGCTTGATTGTTTGCAAAGCACTTATATCCTCTCTTCCAGGCCGGGTAAACTTTCATAGATATACCAAATTTCTCCTCATCTTTCGGCTTATATTTACCGACATGAATTCGTGCGGTCGTTATTTTTCCCGCTCAAGTGCACTTCCGCTTCCGGTGGCTGAGGTCAAGAGCCCAATTATCATCGTCTCGAGTTTAGTGAACCACTCGGAGATGCAAAAAGCATGCAGACGCTTATATCAAATTCACATCGCGATGATGGTGGAAAATCAGTTATTTGGGTAAACATTGCGAATATCAAAGCGAAAATGTATTTGCTGAAAGTTTGCAAACGTACGTTTTTTAAAGTATTGAATACATTAAAGGGATCCGGTAACTTTGTCTCAGATTCTGAAACAAAATCTGGAATTAGCTCATGCTGCAATGATAATTATAAACCTTTAGGTCAGTCAGAAACCCCTATGACTTTTACAAGCCGATCGCCTGTCTGATTATTAAGATATTTATGATTGGAAATCGTAACAAAATTTTGCGTTTTCCTAACGGTTTTCATAACACTACAGTCAATTGGGGAAAACGAGTATGGTAAAACCGGTCACTCAAAGATTTTTACTTTTTGAGGCACTTCTTGATCATTTTGAAGCGCGATTTTTAAAGGCTTCAATATTACACCATATCACAGACACTAATAACAAGTAGGGCCGTGTATCTAAGATTTAACATCGTTAACGATGCCTTTAAGAACATGATCGAAAGAAATTACATTATCGAGTCTTATTTTCTTTTGTTTGCGGGAACATTAAAATACATACATTACCATGACGTGTAATGATTTATAAATGGATTTCCATGTCTGAATATACACGGATAGCCAGTAGAGCATTGGAATTGCCCTACCAGTTTAATCTCTCGAAAGTCTTTGTGTTTATGTTGAAGTTGGTTCAATGCCCCCCAAAAGGACGTTTTAATTGTTCAATTTGAAGGAATATAATTAGGCCTGTCTTCATATTTGTAGTAGATTAATATTCACTCAGAGATAGAGACAAGGTAATGGTCTATGAAGATTATTAAAAATCAATCATCCTTCAAATCGAAATTTCATGTATAAAGGGATTGGGCCGTCCCTCATCATTCTTCCTCGAGATATAAAATGTTCGAAAATTGGGTAATCGTCGCCTCAAATCCGGATATCATCCTTTTAAAAGGATTATTTGCGTTGCTAGGTTCGTAACAGCTACAATACAAAGCTTGTATATTCTTTTCTACAGGTTGCTTTAATATATCTCGACAATTGCTCCGTTATAAAGTTCGAAGCTACAGTCCCATTCGTCTACAACGAAGTAGGTTTTTGTAGAGTATTGGGTTTCGTTTGCTTTTTCAAGTGCTCAAGCTGCGACTTGATTGAATCGCAGAAGATACGTCGTGAAAGTCAAAGAGTTGTGCACCGTTTCCACTATTCGTTTCTTCTGTCCACAGGTGAGTGGAAGGTTCACACACAATGAATAAATGGTTGGCATACAGCATTATTCTGCACCTTTTAAAGAGCTAATATCGTTATAGGAAGTGATAGTTTATTTCGGTCGCTCTATTCCAAAGATGGACCAAGGATGGTAAGGATTTGATTAACTAACGAAATGATGATGAAACGAATTTTTTCTTTTATCATTCGAGGAAGCGCTTAAACTCATGTAGCCTCTCTACTGATAATCTTTATTTCTATTTTTGAATGATATTCACAGCATATCGTAAACCGTATTGGAAATAATGAAGACATCATTATTTTTATATACAATATAATCTATTTTATGGTCGTTATTTATTAGAAAAGCAAATCTTGATTGCATCCTGGAACTAGCGTTAATGGTGCGGAAACTCCTTTAAACAAGATTGTAGAGACCCGCTGGAAAATAAACCTAATGCAATTTTAATAGCCCTTTTTTATCACTCTTTAAAAATGTAGGAGCATGACAATAACACTAGAACATTATTGTTATAGGTAATACTGTAAGGTATTCAAACTGCTGCGTGTTGATTTTTCGAAAGGGTGTAGTATCTTTTTTTTAAATGTGATGTTTAAAAAAAGTTGGGTAAAAAAAAGCTAACCTACTGTAGTACAAAAAGTAGACTGCAATTTCTCCCCATGTCTACTTAGGTTTTATTATATTTTATCATATTTGTTAATGAAGCGATAATTTATTTTGCAATTGAGAACCAGATTATCGGTGGAAACGGGGTCTCTCCTATCTATCTAGTCGAACAGGGACCAGGTGAAACACTGACCGTCTCGCTGGTTCAGGTTCCACTTGACGCCGGGCAAGAGTGACGCTTGTCATAGCGAAACCAGACCCGACTGAAACTTGTCGTGAAACCCGACCCGAGCGCGACGAACGCGACAATAATTGAAACTCGGACTCGAGTCATGTCAAGAAAAAGTGCTCCAACGGAATTTTATTTCTCAAGGAGGGGTGGCAGCTTTTTCCTTCTTTTCCCTCCTTTAAACTCGAGTGCGTCTTTTTTGATAAAAGTACGACGTATTTATACGCCGAAACGGAATACGCGGACAAGTTCTTCTGAAATGTGATCGCGTAAGGCAGAACAAGCAAAATGGCGGAAATACAAGAGATGGGCTCTTCAAAGCAATGATGATATCGTCTTCGAAGTCGAGGATAATTCCTTGAAACTTATACTTTGTGAAATGATATAATGAAGATGATAAGAGAGTAAAGTGAGAAATAGCAAGTGAGTTTCGTTACAAAAATCTACCTGCGAGACCCTGAGGACATTCTTTTAGTTCTGGTTTATATTTTCATGTATTTCTTATAATACTGTTATAAGTGAAGAAGACGGTGATTAATTCGGACAGAAATTGTGCTTCTTTTGAAATCCATCTGGCATCGTGAACTAATTCGGTCCAGGAAGATTGATATGGAAAATGAACCCTTAAAAGAACGAGAACAACAAAAAAAAAAAAAAAAAAAGGAAAGAAAGAAAGGATATAAAACTCATGGCAGTATATGTTTATTCTGCCTATCGTTAAAGGATCTCCTTCTTTATTCCTTCAAGATGCCGTTCATATCTACTTATGGACCGACTTCATTTTGAAAATGATGTTGCAATTAAAGCGATGAGTTCCCGTAAAATCAAAAATGATTTGAGAGCTTTTTTAATTTTAACATGATCAATGCCAAGTTTGGAAGAATACCACAACCTAATTATATTCAACAGTCATGTCAATTTCTACCAGTTTCTTTTACAAATGAATGCAGTACCAGAAGTCAAATTTACCTTTGATGGTATTTCCCAGCTGCCTATTCTCCTACAGTTATACCCAGAAACAATAAGATTCACTTTCTGTAGGAAAATATGTCTGTTTAGATATGGTTGATATAAATGATTGAGAGAAAGTGTGTGTATTTAAAAAAGCAGCAGCAAAGAAACAATAATAATATGAAGAATAAGAGGAAGAAGAAGGCAAAAGTCGACATACATGTAGATGTTATACTACATTGGCAAACAGAGCACAATGTACGATAGAATTAATTATATTTACTAGCATTCACAAATGGGAGATACTGAATCTTAAAAGATACAAATCAAGTCGATCAAAACAAATCAGAATAATTGTACTCTTAACCTTGTTTCTGTTGGAAAAAAAGATGTGTAAGGAAAAGAAAGCGAGAGAGAGAGAGAGAGAGAGAGAAGAGGGGGGGGGGTGAGTAAGAGAAGGGGGTAGAAAGGGGAGAGAGGGAGGGGTATATACATATAAAAAGAGATAGAGAGAGAGAGACACACAGAGAGAGAGAGAGAGAGAGAGAGAGAGAGAGAGGGGAGGGGGTAGACGGAGACGGAGGAATTATTTCCTTGGTTGGAACTTGGTGAGGGATGGCGAAAGTGTTCCACTCCCACTGTAAGCACGAAGTCGACAAAATAGAAATATGATGCTCAATATGTCTACAATTGCACACGATCAATACCACATAAACGTCATTTTGGCCCAGTGATGTGCCAATTTAGTGATATTTTAAGACTTCAGACCTCTTCACTGCGCTATACCGGCTTGAATTTCTCTTTCGAAGAATGCGAGGGTTTTCACTTTAGAAGTTAAAGGCCCTGTTCAGTAATGGCCTTCGACTGCTGTTTGGAACAAAAGTAATTTATGTTAATAAAATTAGAGAAAATAATGATAAAATTACACCTTGATGCTATTTTGTTATACTACTATGAAACGCTTTCTATTGATTTTGGTTACATACGTTCGGAATCCGGATATACTTATTACTAAAAAACATTTATATCAGGCTGTATACCGAACCATTCCCTGATATAAATATATATTTATTTAATAAGGCTTTTGCAAATTTTACCAAATCATAGAATATATCCACACTATACACACAAAGAAATAAAGGAAATATAAAAAATACGATAGCAAACATAATTTATACCAATTTTAAAAGAGCTTTTCAAACTTTTGAAATCAATAATCAGTCAATAATAGTGATAACATTATTATTGCACAATTTCCACCAACATGACAAGTTGGCTACACCGTTGGTTGAAAGGGAAAGAGACCTAAAAATAAAATCAGTTCATGAAATCTTTAAGGACAACAAAATACATTTTTTGATGAGATGACTGATGAGTCAAATCTGAAACAGTGCAGTCTGTCTTTGACTTTTGAACTACAGAGGTACACTGAGAAAAGACAAGAAAGGAATTTCTGAATAGTTCTCGATTTCGTTTCATTAGTCCTGCTTCCAGATGAATTTCATTGAATGATGATAATGGGTTCCATTTTATTCGAAGTCGGTAGGGTTTTTCATGAAAGAAGAGGGGAGAATTATGGCTGAAGTTATATTGGATAAAATGATGCTAGATGATCTTCCCCACGTTTAACTGAAAGCACATGAATAGTTTTCATCATACACAGTCAACAAAATTGGCGCCACCTACTGACGAGGTTGTCTGCGCTTAACTGCAACAATGAAGCTCCGGCGACATTCCGTACACGGCATATCTTATCCGTTGGAAGTTAATAATTATTTGACGTTTTTAGGAGATGAATAAAATGGAGGAGGATGAGAAGAAGGAGGGGAAGAAGAAGAAGAAAGAGAAGAAGAAGAAGAAGAAGAAGAAGAAGAAGAAGAAGAAGAAGAAGAAGAAGAAGAAGAAGAAGAAGAAAAAGAAGAAGAAGAAGAAGAAGAAAAAGAAGAAGAAGAAGAAGAAGAAAAAGAAGGAGAAGAAAGAAAAAAAGAAGAAGAAGAAGAGAAAAAGAGAAAAAAGAAGAAACAGAAGAGGCAAATGAAGATGAAGAAGAAGAAGGGACAGAACAAGGGTGAGGAGGAGGGGAAGGGAAACAAATCTTCGCTGGAAATCAAAGTGGATTACGAATGCGCCAGTATATGATACAGCGCTTTATAGAAACATTAGTATCAATGATTAAGTGCTATACAATGTATCATCGTCATCATCATCATCATTATCATCATTATTATCATTACTATTATTATTGTTATTGTTATTAATATTATTATTCTATTATAAATATCAATTTTGTCATATCATTATTATTATTACTTTTTAAAACTTTCATTGTCATTATTATGCGCCACAACTACAATTCCTCCTCTTATTTATGGTATTAATGTGCACCCATTTATATTTTAGACCTAAACATGGGAAAATGTATAACTTAAAAAACCTTTTTCTTGCCTATCAGATATATATTTTTCTTCCAACTCAAGCCCTCCGCCACGCTTTATTCAACCAGCACTATACACATGCTTTCATGCATTTGTACTATGTATCTTCAAATTACGATTGTCCTCCTTTTTATATTAAGGTTTGATTTGCCACATCTTTTATTTTCCGAATTGTACAATAAGACTCCTTTTTGGTGACATGTTTATCCCTCCTGACGCATTTCAAGTTTTCTTTCTATAGCTCCCATAAATTTCCAACCCTATCTTCATTACTCTTTTCCCCCGCTCTGATTTTTTCTAAATTTAGCAATTGTCAGTGAGCTATTTGCTTTAGATGAAACCATATTCTATAAACCTGAATGACATTTTGGGTGATCTTCGCTCGACGAAATAAAATTCAATCCCAGTGATCTAACGAGCTCCCCCTGGTCGCATAATGGATTGTTTTGGGTTAAAAAGAATAAACAGATGAAATGAAGAATAAGAGAGACAGAGAGGAGGGGGAGCGGGGGGGGGGGGGGGGGAGGACGCCAGATCATTTGAAGTAAATGAATGGGTTGAGAATATATAAATAAGGGGCCTATATAGATTTAAAAGAAATGAAAGAGGTCGAGAGGGAGAGAAATAAATGGAGATTGATGCGAGGAAAAACACAACAGGCGACAGGAAAGAGATAGAGGGATATAGATGAAGATAGAGAGAGAGAGAGAGGAGGAGGAGGAGAGGAAGGGGTCGTGGGCGACGGCAGAGATAAAGAATCTTTTTTTTTAAATCAAAGAGTTGCACGGGTAAATGGCACCAAATGCAATGTTTAAAACGTCTTTACGACGGATAAATATAGCTGAAAAAAGAGGAGATAGAGACGGAAGAGAAAGAGAGAGAGAGAGAGAGAGAGAGAGAGGGGGGGGGGGGGGGAGGAGGGTTAGATACGTAAACATGATAGAGAGAGAAAACAAAATAGCCGAGGACAATCATAAGGTGTATACGATGTAGAAGTGAGCACAACTTCGTGACACATTGATCAGATTTTCCCTGGCGAATGAGCACAAGTTCGTGAGACAACGGTAAAGTTTGCTTAAACGAGATCCAATTGATCCATACTGTCCTCAAAAGTCGGAATGTGATCAATACACATTGGTCACACCGGAAAACAGTACTATCCTTTGTGGACTGGTCGGCACACGATCAAAGAAAACAGGGATCTGAGTTCGAGACGGGAAGAAACCGAAGGTGAACCTGATGGAGGTGCTTAAACGCGAGGGAGGAGGAAGAGGAGACCGACGATTAAAAGGATAGAGGGGAAGATTTTCGAACGAAGGCGATTTCGCTTTAGAATAAGGAAAGTAAATTGAAAAGAGTTTCAAAGAGCCCATAAAATCCAGTCATTTAATGTTTCCCCCGCATTCACCTCTTCATCCCCCCCCCCTCTCAATTTCTTTCTCAATCCCACATTATGTATCTGGGGACAAACTTATTCATATTTCATATCCTCCTTTTTACGCCGTTTTTCTTTCACTCTCCTTCTCCCCGTCTCTTTCTCTGCCCCTCTCTGTCCCAGTCTCTCTCTATCTCTGCCTCTGCCTCTAGCTGTCTCTCTTGATGCTTTCTGTCTCTGTCTCTGTCTGTCTGTCTGTCTCTCCTTCTCCCTCCCTGTCTCTGTCTCTCTATGTATCTCTGTGTCTCTCTGTGTCTCTCTATGTCTCTCTATATATATCTGTATCTCTGTCTCTCTGTCTATCTGTCTCTCTCTCTCTCTCTCTCTCTCTGTCTCTCTCTCTCCCTCTCTCTCTCGCGCGCCATTATTTCACCATCGATCATGATCATTACCCGTCTAGATATGTGACCTTCGACCTTCTGGTCTCAATTCAATGGTGGCTTCAATATGATGGCTGATGAGACGATAATGAATGATTCAAACCGGATTTCAAGCATCTTTCTCGATTGGTTTTGAGGCAGATGGATTTCATTCTCATTCCTCCTCCTCCTCCATCTCGCTCAAATCGAGAACATCCAGACGAAACATCCTCCAGAGTTATGCCGACTTTTAAAGGCATCGTTTAACAATGTAAAATCTGAGATGCATTGCCCTATACGTGTTATTAGTGTCTGTGATAATATGGTGTAATATTGAAACCCTACTAAAATTGTGCTTCAAAATGATCATGAAAAATCTTAGAGTGATCGATTTTACCATACTCAATTTCCCCATTAGACTGCAGTGTTTAATATAAAGGCCGTTAGGAAAAACGGAAAATGCAATTTCGATTTCCAATCATAAATATCTTGATAATCAGACAGGCGATCGGCTTTAAAAAGTCACGGGATTCCTGACTGACCTAAAGGTTTATAATTATGATTGCAACATGAGCTAAATCCAGGATTTTGTTTCAGAATCTGAGGATGATATCGAGTCACTTTAAAGGGAACCGATAACCGGTTTTTGTTTTGTTCAGAATGATTATCTGGGGTGCACATACCAGTATCCGATATGTCAAATTATTCCATCTAATTTAAATTTAAAACAATCACTGCTCTGACGACCGTCCTACGGGCAGACGACGACGTATTAATGCCTTGCGACCATAAATATAAAATCAGTCTACCCTCTTTCAAGATCACTTGAATGTATATATTACATTGCCATTTCGAGAGGTGACGTTATGTCTCTGTACAAATTTATATATTTATTCGCGCCTTAAGTGTGTAAATATGAAAGTGACTTTAATATAGAAACGAAAATAATTTTAAAATGTGGAACTTTTGTGAATTGTAGACATAACTTATCGGTCAATAAGTCCACTCTGGAGTTTTTAAAAGGCATCCATAACATTGCATATACATGTAGACATGCAGGGAAAAGATAAATGATACAACGACGCCTGAACTACGTAGATACAGGTAGGAGAGCCCTTTCATTGAAATAATCACCTACTGCCCCTTCACATACTTTGATTCAATGGACGCCTTCTCTATATTTTCTCTTCTGTCATTTTTTGTCATTCTTTGTTGGCGTAGTCCATTTATCCGGTTTAACGATGGACCTACTCATTGTTCCTTGCCCACTCTCGCTGTCTAGTCCTTTCTGCATCCGTTCCTATATTTTGTATGATTTTCCTTTCCTTCAAAACCTTTCTAATCCGTTGAATTCATACCCCCCCCCCGCCCCCCAGCTCCTTTGATCTTCAATTTGTTTGACTCAAGAAGTGTCATCCTATATCAACATGTATAACATTCTTCTTCTCCCCCTTACTCTTCAAACTCTTTGTCTCCCCGTTGACAGTTCCATTTCCAAAACAGCCTAACGCCTTACTGACTCTCGTCTCGTTTTAATACCCTTCTCTCCTAGCTCTGTCTCCTTTTCATCCTCGTTTGTGCCTCTCCTCAGGTTTCATATCTGTTTTGCCCATCTTTAAATCCCTCTCCGTCCTCACCTTGATTCAGTCTACCAAATCGTCTCTGGTGTCATCCTCGTTCATTCAGTTTGACGGGGACGTCGAAGGTAATGTCCTTGAGACATAAGATCTGACGTGGACCGAGAATGACAAATTACAGGCGATATTTCCTTTCAGTCGATTTTGTTTCCCTATCCTTATTTATCTCTCTCTCCCTCCCCCTCTCCTACTCTTTCGTTATCTCCCCTTCTCTCTCTTCTCGTCTCTTTCTCTCTCTTTCTCTCCCTTTTTCTATTTCTCTCTCCACTCTCTTCCGTTTCTCTTTCGTTGCCATGTTTTGTTTTGTTTTCCGTTAAAATATCAGACTTGACATGGACCGAAAATGACAAATTTCAATAGATATTTTTCTTTCTCTCCTCTCTATCCTTATCTTTCTTTCTCTCTCGTTCTTTATCTCTCCCTCTCTCTCTCTCTCTCTTTCTCTCTCTATTTATCTATCCACTTTCTCCCATTTCTCTTTCCTTGTCTTTCGTTTTGTCTCTGTCTCATTCATCTCCCCACTCTCTCTCTCTCTCTTTCTCTCTCTCTCTCCCTCCCTCTCCCTTTTATCGACTTTTTTCTCTTCTATATGATTCCCATCTACTCTCCATTCTTTCCCTTTTCTCTACGCTGGGGTTCATTTACTTTCCCACACTTTAAAAATGTATGTTGGGTGTCAAGATCATCATCTCCTGAGCGGTATAGATCGCATGTGCGGAAATCGTTGTGCATGATGGGATCGGGATATTTGACTCGGTACTTCGGTCTAATGAAGACGGTCGCAAACTATCCCGCTAGTTGGGAAATAGTGGGATATTTTGCAAACTAGACCGAGATATCTTGGGATATTATCCCGACCAACTATCCAGCTAATTTGCTACTATTTGCTACTTCGGTCTAGACTCTAATGAAAACGCAAATTAGCTGGATAGTTTGCGATCGGGATAGTTCAAATAGCTGGATATTTGGCAATCTCGAGATAGTGCAGACACGCATATTGTCTACGCCCCTTTCTCTTGTTTTCGATGTAAATCTACCTTTATTCAATTTAATTCAATTCAATCTTTATTTCGTCCAATTTTAAAATATGGAAATGTTACATGGGATTTTGGGGAAAGCAATACAAAATGAATATATAAACAAAAACAGTCATTATCGGAATACATAAGTGATAAATATACATAGACGTCGAAATCTTAGACATTGAAACGTAAAGTTACCCATAGCATGAGCACTAGGTAAAAGTAAAAGGGGAAATAAAGTGAAGAGAGAAAACACGACAGTAGATCGAGTTAGGGAGAGAAGGGAATGAGTCAGAAGAAAAGGAAGGATAAAAAGAGAAAGGGGAAAAGAGCTCATGCGAGCTAAATAACGGAGAAGTATAGGGACGGTTGTAAGAAGAAAGAGAAAATAGATGAAATGATAAAGGTATTGAACAAGAAGATTATGTTCACCAATTGTCTTGATACCACATTTATTATGTCTGAAGATAGGTTATCACTAGTAGCAGGAAATGTCTTCTTTGCATCTATGTATTTTGTATTATTTACAAACCCTTGTCATCTGTATTCTTGTCTCACTTTTACTTTCCGACATTCAGGATGACAGCGTCTTCTAGTTCCTGTTTCAAGATCACTGTTTGCCCGTCTGCCACGGCAAATCCTACCGAAATTGAACCAGACCTCCAATCATCATCCAACGTCATCCTCTCTCCTTCAGATTGACTGGATCTCGTAGATGATATCCCAGGCACATCAGACCCGACAGACTTGGAATGACTAATCAGGGGTGACACTTCTCTTTATATCGTTTACTCAATCTATAGCCCCCTCTCTTCTTCTCTTTCTCACTCTCTTTCTCTCTCGCTGTCTTTCTCTCCCGCCCTCTTTCTCTCTCTCTCTCACTCTTTCTCTCTCTCTCTCACACACACACACACACACTCTCTCTCACTTTCTCTCTATCTTTCTCTCTCTCTCTCTCTCTTTCTCTCACACACACTCTCTCACTCTCTTCCTCCTTTTCTCTATTTTGCTATTGTACTCTCACTTTCCTATATCGTTCTCTCTCCATCACAACAAATCAGGTGCCCTTATCTTGAAATTTCCCCCGAAATAAAAAATTAACCATACAATGCTCACAAATACCATGGACATACGTTTGTACCCTTGCATTTTCATGATTAATTTAGTTTTCTAAATAGTCACTTCATAAATTAACAGTCTTCTTAATTGTCGTAAATATTTTTCTCATACTTTCCTCATCATTTTTGTCCTCTACCTCTTGAATACCTACTTCCCAACACGTGCTTCCGATTGAGGTTCATGTCCAAGAATTCTATATTCCTCTCCTTCCCTCCTTCCTTCCTCTCTTCCTTCCATCCTTCCTGTCTAGCTGACCCGCCATCAAGCCTCATCACCGTCACCTTTTCTCACCTAATCTGACTGGCTTTCCAAGATCATACGTCTAAGGGCGCGTTCATGCTTGATTTTGACGGCCAGAATCAGGCATCTGTTACGTGTTTAGTTTAAAACACGCTTGCGTTCATGCTCACTTTTGTAGAATCACCGAAAAACGGCGATCACGAACGCCGATCGTAAACTCACAAAAAGATGCGTTTACAATTGTAAACGCGTTTAAATGGGGTCAACGCACTGGCCTCTAGTGGGTCTACGTAGCATGCACAGTGAAGGTCACACAATGCCACACAAGGAGAATTGCCTGGATGAGCCAGAGAAGTAAGCATGAACAGCTACACCGTGGAACTGCGATCACGATGAGCGTTTACGATGAGCGTTTCAGATCGCTCATTCTACCTTCAAAATCAAGCATGAACGCGCCCACGGCCAGA
Organism: Strongylocentrotus droebachiensis; assembly: GCA_035222895.1. NCBI lineage: Eukaryota > Metazoa > Echinodermata > Echinoidea > Camarodonta > Strongylocentrotidae > Strongylocentrotus > Strongylocentrotus droebachiensis. The sequence continues at coordinate 64,110 of JAVYIG010003926.1, forward strand.
ATCAGGCATCTGTTACGTGTTTAGTTTAAAACACGCTTGCGTTCATGCTCACTTTTGTAGAATCACCGAAAAACGGCGATCACGAACGCCGATCGTAATCTCACAAAAAGATGCGTTTACAATTGTAAACGCGTTTAAATGGGGTCAACGCACTGACCTCTAGTGGGTCTACGTAGCATGCACAGTGAAGGTCACACAAGGCCACACAAGAAGAATTGCCTGGATGAGCCAGAAAAGTAAGCATGAACAGCTACACCGTGGAACTGCGATCACGATGAGCGTTTACGATGAGCGTTTCAGATCGCTCATTCTACCTTCAAAATCAAGCATGAACGCGCCCTAAGACATCAGACCTGACACGACTTGGGAATGACAAATCATTGTCGACACCTCCCCTAACACGTCAGCGTGGAGGGCGGGTGCACGGGCGGTCAAACCATGCCCTTCACCCAACGTAGTCCTTGCTGCCAGGTTCACACGACAGTTTTTAAACCTATTGGTCCGTATTCTGAAGTCATGTTTAGTTAAACACAGGTTTAACTTTAAACCCGGGTATAACGAAGCCAGACTTCAGGTCTAAGTATCATTTTAATTTCCTGAAAGCCATGTTTAGTTAAACTCAGGTTTAAGTCTAGTCTAAACTTAAACCCAGGTTTAACGTTAAGCCTGACTTCAGACTCCAGGCGTTTTAGTTTAATTGTAGTTAGTGCAAAGTCGTGGTTTTAAACTTATTCTTGTAGAGAAATGATCATAAGAACACACTCGTGGTTTCGAAACTTAAAGTTACCTTGAATTTTTAAACCACGATTGATCAACATGACACTCCGTAATATCAAAGTTAACTCGTGATTTCCACTTAACTCGATTAGCAAATGTGCTATAATCTGGTCCCTTGATAGTTTTTTTTTTCTTGTATACGTAAATATCATTGTATAAAATGTTTTACTGTATTGCTGTTGGTAAATAAATAAAATCATACAACACAAGAGAACCTAAGCCATTGCCTGTGTAGTCAAGGATTGTGCGGATGCACTCGAGATTTCGGAAACTTGCTCGAAGTTTAAAACCCAAACAATAGCATGGTTAACATGACAACTACAAGACCAGGGGGGGGGGGGGGGGGTCCTTACTCGAAGTTATGTACCGACCAGACGTAATCAACTCCGAGGTTTCGCCAGCTTGTTACGACGCCCGCTTGCCGGGCTTGTAATTGAACCCTTCGATTTATCACAACATGAAAGGTTATAAAACTACGACAATGCCGTGGAAACATAGCGAAAAAAAGCAAAATAAAAGAGAGTGACGTTAACCAAAAGAGATGTTACATTCTCAGCCACCTTAGACCTGACGGTTCATTGATTATGTGTGACAAGTGCGATTGCTTTTACTCTTTAGAGTAGGCATTACCATAATGAAAGCTTCTTAGCTAGGATTTGATCACAAATAATGTCTTAAAAGTAAATTAAAAGTTTCTTCAAATTGAATGCTACTCAATAATTTGCCTGATTTGATACTTAAGCAGTATAAGGTTCGTTAAACTCTGTGTGGAGACAACAAAAGGAGATATTTTTCACTAGGTTAAACATTTCGTTAAAACAAGAAGTACAAAGACATACAAAAACACAAAAGAAGTATATGTTGATTTATATCGAGCAAATTATATCAAGAGACTAATATTGTCTTGTTATAACAAAAGTCTAATTGTGTGTTATTTAATAGCATAGAGCTTGTGTTTCAATATGCGATACTCAATCATGATATATTACAAACTTGTATTGCCTTTTAATCAAACTTGATCTTTAGGACTCATTTTGCACAAACAACTAAATGTAACTAATGAATTGCCTCTCATATTTCCAAAAGTAAGCAATACAACTGAAGTAAAACTGCCGAAGGGGTCTGAACTATAAGACTTCTCCATTCGTATCCGAACTGACGAATAAGACATATAATATACCACGATTGCTGTAACCAATGTGTCACACCGCGAGGGCTAAAGCGCTCAAGTCGTGCGGTATACATGACCTACGTGTATTCACGACGTCATCTAAGGTAGATCGGAACATGGTCATACGGTAAGTCTTCGATAGACACAGAGAGGGTCGCGGAGCAATATCTCCTTTTCCATATTGTTAAAAGGAATTTCTCTGTGGCGGATGTGTGCGGGCATAAAGTTAGGGGTGGTGGTAGGGTTATTGAGGGAGGGAGGGGGCCGAACCCATGACCCAATGGATATGCCCCTGTTATAGGAGATACCCTGCGCGCCGAGTAAAACTCAAAGCGGCATATTGCTGCATCAATATTTGTATGTTGTTGTAGTTGTTGTTGTTGTTTTTGTTGTTCTTAAGTATATTTCCCTGACAGATATCTTTTGGTACTAATAAAACTCCTGAAGAAAGAAAAACAAATAAGAAGAACTTTTGTTTCCTTTTCAGGACTTTTAGGACATATTGCTATTCCTCCCCCCGTAATTCAGAAAATCCATAATTTGCCACTGACTCTTTTCGCATTTGTTTCTACCGATGTGATATTTTCTGCCCCGGAAGTCATTATTCAATTTCATGCCGTTTCCGAAAAGAGTTGATTACATCCGCCGCAGCGACAAAGATACTCCTTCACCTCCTTGGCTTGTCATTTAGTTTCTTAATTGAGTTCATTCTTTTTTGCTTAGATACTCCTTTTTGATATCATTTTATGATATATCTCAAAGATATAAAGGTCACACAAATGCGCTGCCACATTTTCTTCACTTTCTTTGGTAGTTGGTGCATAGTATTCCTTAACCTTGATCTAGCATCGTAAGAACACTGAATGTTTATGATTTTGAACATCAAAAATGTTTAATATTCTGTTTACACGTTGTATTTATATAGACATCTTGCTTCAAATACTGATTTTCAAAGTCTTTCAAGAAAATCCCTCTAGTTAAACCAAATCAACAACATTAATGACGAAAAAGACTTACATAATAAATGAATACAATTTAGAAATATTTGTTGTCAAAATGACACTTTAAACCTTCATTTTGTGTAAATGCCTCCTTTGTTTTCGGCAGGGCTCCCACTAACTTAATTACTTAAAGTAGGGAAACTGGTGTAATTACTCTTGGTTGGAAAACGTGTTTTTGGTCGTCAAGTGTCATGAAGGGAGACCATGATATACGTTGTTCTACTCGACAAACTATTTTACTATCAGTACTACGAAACACGTATGTGTAATTAATGATTCATTAACATCGCATTTGTAACTTGGGAAGAAGCTCAAACGTGTTAGTGAAAAGCTCTACCTTAATTTCGTCTAGTCGTGTATAATCTCTAAGTGCAGCGCGCTCGTAGCAATTGCTTACGGATAATGCGAGGCGTCTCGCGCAGGGGTCTACCTCATACCAAAATTAGTCGAGCAAAAGTGGTAATCAACAAAATATCAGCATGCTTGGACGTCGTCCATGGTATGAGGGGCACTTAAGGTACTCAGTGTCTGAAAGCAAGGCAGGATGGCATTTTCTAAGGCCTCATTACCGATAGATAAAGATAGAAATCTAAAAGGTACCTTAATAGCGAGCGAACCGTTTCTAGCTGCCAAGGGTTATTAAGCCCGAATTCACGCTTTTCAGGTTCCTAAGTGTTTCTGGTAGAGAGTCTCTTGTTTTGTATGGGTCTTATTGGAGATCATTAAGCTTTTGACGTTTGTTTAATATGTATAATGTACTTTCTGTTTAGAACGAAAGGTCTTTAATTATTTTGTTTTGGACGAGGTGTTATTTACCTTTGTTTTGTATGAAGGGAGATCAGTTTAATTTTGTTTTTAAGAAATATCAATTACTTTTACTTTGCATCGGAGTTCATTTACCTTTGTTTTGTAAGGGAGATCAATATAATTTTGTTTTTAAGAAATATCAATTACTTTTACTTTGTATCGGAGTTCATTTACCTTTGTTTTGTAAGAAACAACAGTTTAATTTTGTTTTTTAAGAAATATCAATTACCTTTACTTTGTATCGGAGTTCCGTGTAATACGTCAGAGTAACAATTTGTCAAATCGTTCAAATATATGAACCTAATTAAAGCAAGGTTCATTAAATCAAGAAAACATAATTTCGCTCATATCTTGAATCATAAAAATATAATGGCTTATAAAATGATCTTATATTTTCCCATAATGTCGAGAATCCATGAGTATAACATAAACGCTATCTAATAACAGCTCCAGAATGCCCGAGTATTACACGCTTCCTATATAACATGACTGTGCCCGGCAGAGATGTCATTAACTTTAACCTAGTCCCCCCCCCCCCTTTTTTATGTTGGGGGGGGGGGGTGATTACTTGGGGCAAAATAAAGTTATTAGCCCCAACACAAAACGTCATGTAAGCGACGAATAAACTCTTGCTTTCGGATGACGTTGCAATAGATACCTGAGAACATGCAGACGGTTGGCTGTACTATACCCCAATTGAGATGAGAATAGACGTGACATTGTAGAACGCAATCGTTAAGGATAGCTTTACATGCTGACGTGCTGTGAGAGAAGGGAACACGATGCCTGAAAAGGAAAGTGAAGAACTGAGCAGAACACCCAGCTGCCATGTAGATGCCAACGAACCCGACCATCACATGAGTAAGAGAGAGATAGAGAGAGAGAGGGAGAGAGAGAGAGAGAGAGAGAGGGAGAGAGAGAGAGAGGTACATAGCGAGAGAGAGAGTGACATAGAGAGAGAGAGAGAGAGAGAGAGAGAGAGAGAGAGAGAGAGAGAGAGAAAGAGAGAGAAAGATGGGGATAGATAAAAAAAAGAGCTAAATACGACTAAATTTATATATAATATTTGTAAAATATATGTTTAGAGAGAGATAGTGATAGAGAGGGGGGTAGATAGGTAGATAAAACGATAGGTATATATTAACAGAGAGAGAGAGAGAGAAAGAAAGAGAGAGAGAGACAGAGGGTATAGCAAATGTCACTAAAAAACTAAACAACTATACTTTTAATGCATTATTTATCTTTGTCTATCCACCTCATTTTGTTTTCTTCTTAGATGTTTCCATTTTCATATCTCGTATCTTAAGACAGCCTTTCCCACCTCCCCCCCCCCCCCCTTCGTTTTATTTCAGCCCATAAAGCGTGCGACTATTTATAAGAAAAAAAGTGCATAACAAAAAATTGCGCACCGGCAGCAACTTGAAACACCGAAACTCACCCCCAAATGTGATGGTCCCAACATTTCGGACTTTTGCCCCCACCCCCTCTTGGCTAGCGAGTCATGTATCCGCCACTGTCATCAAAGAGCTACGAGACATGAAACATGAAACACAATCATGAAAACATAGATGAGCTCGCGTAACAACAAAGCGACGAAGATCGTACGTTCGTGACGAAATAATTGATTTTACTCGTGAAATGCAGCTGAATACTGTGGACGCTGATATCGAATTTGTAGGGTCTTATTCCCCGACTAAAGATCTCCAAAATGATGACTATCCATGAGGCATGTCGGGAGAAACGCTCGTGTTTTAAAGAAGGATGTGATACGTACAGGTCAATGTCTATTCACACGACATGTATTTTGAAACGTTATCAAAGGGGTCACAATATGCTATCACCCTTCAAAAATGAAAAATATAAAAAAATGCGGTTAATGTGCTATCACGTTCCTATGATATGCTTTTTGCTTAATTAATTGTTTGTTTATTTAATAAAACTAGTAATTGACCTTGTCAAGTTCTTTATTAAATTGAATGTTTGTTTCATGCAGATCACTTCCAGACATGAATAAATTAACATCGTCTGTAAGTATAATTGGACAAAGGATATCGCTAATAAACTGAAGGTCATTTATATACAATAAGAAAAGTAATGGGCCTAAAACAGAGCCCTGTGGAAGGGATTTGCGTTGTGAACTGTACTTGACTATATAAAAAGGTAATTCTCCGGTTTCTGCCCAAAGTAGACGAAAAGCCTGGAAAGAGAATAGTTGCAAAATGTTAGGGTTTGGTTTTGGGGTTAGTTAAGGGTTAGGGTAGGGTGGCCGTGAAGGTGAGGAATAGTGCGTAAGTATTCTCTTTCCAGGTTTTGTTTCTACTTTAATGGGCAGAATCTGGAGAATTACCTATAAACTATAGAACCCATTTTAAACTTTACCTCTTTTACCGCAGCATGCCACTTTGTCTAAAGGTATAGAGTCATCAACAGTTTCAAACGTCTATAAGCTATATTTGTAAACATCCATCTCTTGACCATACTTTTGTTTGGCAAAAGCGTTGAATTTTTCAGGGTTATGGATGGGGTCCAGATTTATTCTCTATCACACTTATATAATTTTTGTGCCGCCACTTCTGAAAACTAGTCCATATATTGTTATTATCAATGATTATCACGGTGTAAAATATTTAACGCCCGCGCAAACTGGCCTCATCCCCTTTTTGACTCATACAAACACCATCCTTCTCCCAAGAACTTTTCAAAGAAGTTAAAGTTAAGAAAGACTCGCAGATGTTAAGAAAGATCTATAATTAAGGAGAGGACGAAAATCCTAATGTGTCTTAATCACGTGATAAGACCACGTGATTAACTTATAGAAGATTTTCCGTCTCGTGTTTTACTCCCGGGCGATAAGAGACTGTTTCTCAGACCAGCGTCGCCGTCGGGCAAGGCTGATCCCAATCAGTAACACGATGTTCGTTTGGTCATATACCTCTAGCAATTGATTTAAAAATTCCAAATAAAGCATTACATGTAAGTCATTAAGTATCCCTCTTTGCTCTGTAACAAAATTCAGTTTTCGTCGCCTCTCCTTTATTTTTCATTATTTTTTCGCACTTTCTGTTGATGACTTGAATCTTGTTTGTCGCAACGATAGGCTAATTTGGCGGGCTTTCAATTGATTTTTTTTCTTCACGTTATATCCTTACTTCTCCGTATTTTGCAAGAATACTCGGGGCTGCACTCGACCCAGTTTCAGCTCGTCGAAGATTGTTCGGTAGTCAGATGTTTAGGTAGGATCCAAACTACCATTTCACATTGGCATTTAAATTGCACTAAACTACAAAGAGACGATTGAACTCTTAAGGATTTGTTTGAAGCTCTTTAAATTGTCTTCCAGGGGTCAGCGTCGGAATCTACCAAGTAGTCAGTGCCAAATGGAGAGAGAGAGAGAGAGAGAGAGAGAGAAGGAGAAAGAGAGAGAAAAAGAGAGAAATGAGATTGAATATTTGCGATAACCTAAATGCAGGGACGAAACAGAAATATTTTAAAAGGAGGGAGCAAATGATTGAAACATATGAAAGTTGATTTTTTTTTCCAAGGAAGCTGGGGAGGCATCGCGACGTATCAGTCAAGGCAGATCAAGCATTTCCAAAAGTATTTCCCCCAGACTCAAGGTTGAGGGGGAGGGGAGTTTTATGCTTTACCTTTCAAATCAATTTGGTATGCAGAAAGCAAAACATGAATCAGGTGGAAACAAAATTCAAAGAAATAAGTAACTTCATATTATTATACTTAATATTCATATTTATTCATAAATACAACACATGTACAAAGAAGTTTAATAACACGACGATGTTGTGTCTTTCTAAAGATCTGTTCAATATGTTTTCGTAATGCTTTCATTATCCTCTATGTGACAGTGAGGATCAAGTCATCAAATCAACTTGGTATGCAGAAAGCAAATCATGAATGAGGGGGACAAAACAATAATACAAAAAACTAAGAAACGTGATATAATTCTACCTATTCATATTTATTCATAAAAACATAAATGTGATCCTCGATGTGACAGCGGTGATCAAGTTCTCATATCATTTCATCTGCGATCGTCAAGCTTCATAACTTAATCAAGGATGCGACTCCACGTTAATCCTCCTCAAATGAGAAAGATAATGACACTTCAAGTGAAGCGATGTTGATGAGAAGAAATATTGAACAAAAAGGACTAAACAATACGTAAAATATATATCTCGAAACTCTGTTCATACATCAGCACAAGTCGTTACCCCTATTTCAATTTCTTCTTCTTTCCTAATCTACTTCGTTATAATTACTGTTCTTTTCTCTCTATCTCCCCACTCTCTCCTCTCTCTCCTCTCTTTCTTTCATTCGCTCACTTGCACTCTCACTCTACCTTGTAGTTTCCTTCCTTCATGTTTCACGATTTACCTTACGTTATTTTACATTATCTTGTCGCTTCCCTTTGTCATTGTTGTTCTTGTTGAGGGAGTTGGTACAAAATGTAATGGTATTCTGGTGTTATAGAGTTCTTGATATATACAACAACGATATCTCTGAAGTGCTCTACAGGTGTATTGTCATCTCAGTCATTGGATTCGGACTGGCCTGCACGCAGTGTATGTATATCATCCATTCTCTGAGGACCTTTTTAGAGACTCTCACAATACTGAGCAGACGACCATGACTTTCGCATCCTACCGCGTACCCATTTAACACCGGGAAAGTGGCGAAACGTGTGTTAATGTCTCGCCAAAAGACATATTGCCGGGCTGGGATTCGAACCACCGACCCTTGGATTGAGAGTGAAATGAATGAACCACTATACCATGACGAGCTCACTCCACTCCATATCACCTTTATTATTGTTCACTTCCTCCTTACCCTCGTACTCAACCATATTAACATTTTATGATAAAACATATTTTTCATGAAATTGATCCGATTTACAATTAAAGTGTAAACAGGTGTCTAACCTAGGTTCACCGAGGGGCGTGGAAGCCGCAAGTGAACCGATGATACAATGTTCTCACCTTCTTCTAGCCGCATCCTTAGGCGACGGGACGGGTTCTAAAAGATCAAGCCTGGTGAATGAAGTCTTGCTATTGCTGATAGCGGCAGCGATTGAAATGCGTTTATAAATTGTGGCGTTTTCGTATCCCTCGAACCCAGAGGCGTTTCTGCTAAACAGTAGCAATGCTTCTGGTGTTTTATTTAGCACTCGACTTTCGCAGGTGTTGTCGGAAAATGTTACAAAATTTGAGGGAAGTTCTACCAGCAGTTGTTGTAATTTCAAGAATCTTTTGAAGCTTTAATAATTCTTTGATAAGTATAAATGGGGCCAGTCACCACGAAATGAGTCCAGTGTCGCATTAGGCTCAATCGTAGTAATAGCGATGTATAGTGTGTATGTACTGAAAATTAACCCACCTACCACATTTAAGATTTTTCCAAAAATCGACTTATTAAAGGGAGTGGGTAGTCAGTTTCCATGTGCAGAAGGCCATAATTCGCTGACACCAGACTTGGTGGAAATACCATTAATGGGAGTACAAATCTGCACACAGCAAACCCGTTGGCCCGTCAAGAATTACCCCCTAGTCTCTCGGAGCATGCTCGAAGATTCTTCGGGCGAAGGAAAAGCAAAGCATTACATAAGGTCTAATGGTCATAAAACTCAAGGCTAACCCTGGTGATTGACAACACCTGTTATTGGGTAAACACCCGAACGGTGTCGAATTCCCCATGAGAGCTGACTACTCTGTGACTTTAATGTCTTGTAGTTTATGTCCCCAGAGCTTAGGTCACGAAAATATCTCCTTCAAACATTTTTTTGGCAAATAATATAGGCTATGTTACGCATCATTAACTTTACACCTAATTATCTAAAAACTGGGTAATCCCATTGTTTATAAAGTTCAATTTGGTTTTTGTTCATATTTCTGGATATAATTTATCAATTTTAATGTGTGACCCCTTAATTTAAAGCTTACTTAATGTAGATTCATATAATACTTAAAAACAGGAATACAAATTTTGACTAACTGGACTCATTTCGTGGTGACAGGCCCCAAATATGCTACCTGCCACAATAGGGCAAATAAAAACATGGAAGGTAATAAGAAAATAAGAGACAGTGACACGAAAGTTTTAAATTGAGATCGAAAGAAAGAGATCTTTTCTTTGAAGTAAGCTCGTGACCGCTGCATCAAACATACTGTAAGCCATTTACGATCCAATCATCTTCTTCTTCTTCTTGTTCTCCCTCCACTTTCGTCGGAGATTGAGCAAAAATGAGCAATTTCGGATTGTAGCGTAAATGGGCATAATTTATCTTATCCCCTACCCCCCCCCCCCAAAAAAAAAAAAAAAACCTTTCATGTTGTTTGGGCATGTGTGGACGTTCACATTGTTCTCGGAATCAATCCGTAATCGATATGGATTACAACTGTTTTCAGCTATAGTTTCCTTCAATTACATTCATCGAGAGGTTTGCATTTCAGACTTTACTTGGTGATTAAGAATTGAATTACAACTGAAAAGGTGAATAATAAGCAAGAAAACAACCGTCATGGACAGGACACCTAGTCACTTTCTGCTTTTAATAAACACAACATTCATCGAAAACCAGGGCTCGTCATAACCCCGGTCATAACATCGTAATAACATACATGGAAACTGTTAAGTTGTTAAATCAACTACACATCACATAACTTTACATTTCAAAAACTCTTCCGTTTACGTTGGCGGGATTGAACATAATACATCAATGAAACATGATAGTTCAACAATTAAATCGTCGAACCTTTAAAATCTGCCGGATGTCTGTACTAATTATTTTTTTACTTTGGATTGACAACATTTATTATACCCTCTTGCTTTTGGCACATTCATTTAGCTTGTTCTCTCTCGAAGGCTGCAACACACTGTCAACCTCTTATCCATGATGATTAGCTAGACCGCATTGTGTCACGGAGGCGATACATTGTGGGTGTTGAGGTTGCACTGTTTGCACACCATGCACATCACTTGGTTACAGTTGATTAAGTTATTAATGCCATTGAGTGAAATTGAAATACATATATTTTCCCCTTTCCATTCTTCTTACATCATCTCTTCCTATGTTTTCCCTCCCCTCGCACATTCTTCTTGTGGTTAATTTTTTGAAATCTTTTGTTTCCAAAAGTTTCAAAAGTTTCATGAGTCATTGATCGATAAGAACAAAACAGTAACAAAAATATAACAAAAACAATCTAAGGGGGAATAAGAAAAAAAAATGAAAAGAAAAAGAGAGAGAAAAGCAACAAGAACAAGAAGAAGGACAAATAAGAAGAAGGAAAATAAGTAGAGAAAGAAGGGGGAAATGCTTGTCAGCCTGCTTGTATAATGCATGAACATTCCACAGCAGGAGAGAGAGAGAGATAGATAGATAGAGAGAGAGAAAGAGAGAGAGAGAGAGAAACCAAACAAACAACGAAGTAAACAATGCAACACTCAAAACCAAAAGTTGAATCAACAATCAATATAATATGCAGTCATCGAAGAATAAGTAGGCTACTGATGTTATATTTTGTATTTGATCATAGATAGATGTCGGTTGCCCACGACGATCTAACGCGCTATTTTTAATAAAAAACTGATTCATATGAAAATCATTTTTGTAATTAAATGATCAATGCATTTTGGGGTTATTTTTTGTTCCAAATCCCCATATAGTAATTCAAATTTCAAAATTTCAAAAATTCAAAATTGGGGCAGCACGTTGTTAATGACAGTGCATGCAGACTATCCGGCAACTGACCTTAGTTCTTTGCATAATCCTTGCCCCCTCTACGAGCGACGTGCAAATATGGCTATGATTTTCTTTCTTTAATTTAAAGAGGAAATCAATTTTGCATGAAAATTGAGCCTTGTAAGTTTCCGTATTACCCCTTTAGTTGAATACTGTCGGTGCATAACGATTTAAAACTAAGCTTATTTCGTGACAATTTCAATTAATTGAATTTTTGTTTCCTATTTGTGAAGTGGTGCTTATAACTAAACTAGTAGTTCTGTAAAGCGCTTAGAGACATTACATTGATCGCTTTATAAGCAGAATATTATTATCATTAAACGTACAGGTGTATAATTTATCTTGCTTTCGAAAATGAGCCATTGTAATAACTATGATGTGAGAATAATTACTCTATTTTTTTCCTTACATCAAAGATCCGAGAGATCCTATAGGTATTTTTTGTGAAGGTCAGGGGAAACGTTTTCTTCGCACAAGACTGAGTCAACTAATCCGCCTAATCGCAATTTTCTAGGTATAGTGGATTCTAAGAACAAAACCTAATTAGGCATTACATCCATGTACAAACTTGGCTTTGAACAATGTTTAATTAAGGTAAGGAATCAAAAACAAAAAACAACAACAAATGAACAAATTGTTGAGAAATAAATGAACTTCAAGTAAATACATGAACACAATAATAACTGAATGACTGAATGCATGAAAATAATTCAATTGATGCAAAAATAATCAAATTGATATTGGAATCACTGAATATATAGAAAGATAGATAGAAAGATAATATAGATGTATAGATGAATAAATAAATCGATAAATGAGTAAATAAATAAACAAATAAATAAATAAATAAAAAAATAAATAGACAAAATAAACAATTAAACGAGTAATTAATTAACAAAAACAAATAGAGGGACAGGCAAATAAAGAAAATCGGTTTAATCGCTTCTCAAGACGGTCCAAGCCCTGTTTCGCCTTTAAGACCATTCGCCGTCGCATTCCCTCCCAGCAGCCAAGTCATCTTAGAGACCCTCTCACGTCGATGTTCATTTCCGCTTTGGTGCCGTATATGATCACTAATGATGACGGTATCAAAGACAGCGCGATCAGGGCCTGGATGAGGGGTGGGGTCATTTGGGGGTCACGGCTATAGAGAGCTGAGCAGTCTATCTATCTATCAATCCATTAGTCATAGCCAGAGGCAAAATAGCAAGAGTTGAAGAGAAGTTTGATATTATGGTAAATGCCCCAAGATGGATGGCTGAAAATAGCCCTTTTTTTCAGGGGCTTCGCTTGAAAAATTTGAGTATATGGGGGGGGGGGGGGGGGGGGGGGTGTCGGGACATGTTGTACTGAAAGTTTTTTTCATTGAATTGAATCCGAATCGAACTGAATTTGTTTTTCTTCTTCAACATACGAATCAAATTACATTTCAGCGATACAACATAATAACTAAATGTACCTTTTTCTAAACTGTACATAATATAATAATAATAATATAAATGATGCCATTGAAACATAATGTAAATGATAACACACTACCAAAAGGCAAAATAGACAATAATATTAATAATGTGTAAAGATGTATTTTTATGATGACAACAGCAGGTTTAAAGGGGCTCTAACATTGAAAACAAAAAAGTGCGGACTAGATTCCCTGTAAATATCAACAAATTTGAATAGGGGTCGCCCCCCCCCCAACATGCATCCACACACTGGAGTTTCGCCCATTCTACCTGACATTTCACTATAGGCTAGATTCGCATGGTCTCAGAAACATTTCTTTAAACATTGACTGCTACCAAACTAGCCAACTTGAAATTCATGGTCACTCAAAGAGATTGCTGCAAGCATGACGGAAATGAGAGAGAGAGATATATTTATAGAGCGAATTCTTCGAATGATAGAAAAGGGTTGAAGAAGAAAGGGGTGCATGGGAGAAGGGAGTGGTTAAAGGAAAGGAGAGAACGGAGACAGAGATACAGGAAGAGAAAACTAAAAAGAAGAAGAGATGGAGAAAGGACAGAGAGAGAAAGGGTTGGAAGGGGGGGGGGGGGGGGGTATCCGGGCACTGGGGATGATGATGTCTCGTGCTTGAATATCAACAAGAATTTACAAATGAGCTATTAAAGCGAGAGACAATCTCATTTCGTAATCATATCATGTAAAATGAAAATCTAAAAATAACAAATAGACAAACTCATTGCATGATTTAAATTCGGTGGGTAGCCTGATAAATATATTTGTTGTTGGTGGCGGGCTGTAGTCCCCAGCTCCCTCCCTATCCCACCTCGTAAGCCTATCGAGAAGAGTTCTGACAAAATAGCACTTCACAAAACTTAGCTTAAAGCAACGAACGGTGGCGTCTTAAAGTCACTCATCAAGGCCATCATCATCGGCCAAGCACCTCTTCGGTGACGTCAGGTGTTAAAGGGTCACCGCAGGGTCAATGGCGAGGTACACCTCAAGGTTTCGTGGGCTCCCTTCAGGCCAAATCACCTGTCAATACACACTGAGGCCCTTCTTGCATTAGTCATACATTATTTTGTGGCAAAGTGTGTCGGTTTGATATATTTGACGGCAAGCAAACACAGCAACTTTACCTTGTTTACAGCCGCAAACAAAAACAACAGCCGCAAACAAAAACAACAGCCTGACTTTCAAATCGAAGGCTATAGTTTATTGTTATGGGAATAAAAATAGCCTTATTCAGGAATTACGATGATTGAAACGAACCCCCCCCCCCCTCGATTTTTATTTTGTGTGATTAATTCTAATTGGATAAAAGTGTAGAGGCGTGTGAGTTGATTTTGATTGCAATTGTTTATGACTTTTAGGCGTCCATAATGTTCGACTCACCTCCGAAGTAACATCGGAACGGTGTGTGCACGTGTGTGTATGTGTGTGCGTGTGGGTGTGCGTGTTTGTGCGTGTGTTGAGGGGATTGCAGCTTTTACATTTGAGTAAACACTATTCATTACGCTAATATGTAGTACAAAACTCTTTTCCGTGGTCAATAACCCATCACCCATACTGCACAAACTCACGCACACTTTCTAAATCGCCCGAGGCTTCCGCTGCATTACTTAATAATTACTGTTTAAAGCGAATTTCTTTTGTCCAGATTTTTGTCATTTTATGAGTAAGTCCTTGAACAGTAAACAATCATAATGAATCGGAAGAAAAAGTGTTAGACATTTTGCAGGAACCATTGTCGCGGGGGAGTGGAACGTCATGATTGCGGACCACTAATGGAATGAGGAAATATTACAGTTTTAATTGACTTCATACAACGAGGCCATTGACATTGATACATGTTAAAGGCACACTGTCCTACTTGTAGCTACTTGCTCCCTCTATATAGAAAACTTCCCAAATCGGTGCCTGTTGGTCCCCCATGATCCTCTTTTTCTTATGTTAAATGAGAGCTGAGTTAATGAGATAGCCACCTGTCACAGTGACCTCGTTGGCTCGCTGTGTGGTCTAATCCCTTCTAGCTGCAGTAGTAACGCCTACCTTTAATATATTTGTTTTACAATGACGACGATGCTCCCTTAATACATTTAGTTGTTTTGACGTGGGGTAACAATGATATCCGTGTATACCGGCGATGATAAATATCCAAACAAAGCAATCTAAAAACAAACAAGTAAATGTGATAAAACATAATGACAAAGATAACATCAACACAAAATATTACAGCGATGACGACATCAACAATTACAACAACAACAGTAACAACACTGCTAATACTCTTACTTCTGCTACTACTACTGCTACTACTACTACTACTACTGCTGCTACTACTTCTATTACTACTACTTCTTATTTTTCTTCTACTACTACTATTATAACTACTACTACTGCTGCTACTGCTACTACTACTACACATATTGCTACTACTACTACTACTATACTTATACTACTACAATTACTACTGCTATTTCTACTTTTTTTACGCTGTGACAGACAAATTATAATAATGAAAATAATATACAAAACAATTCCTCATTACTTTTGATAGGTTGAACCAGGCCTTAGGTCCGGTAATCAGCACTCAATATTGATCGAATCTCGGTGAAGAGAGACAGGGAGACGGAAGGAGGTCATCAAGTTCATGGTCATCTACTCATCACCTATTCATCACCACAAAGACATAAGTTACCATTAATTAACGGTCTTTCACTCCGAGATTAGCCTTCTGTCTCCTTCTTCAGGGAGCCTAGGGGTCTTTGCCACTTCCCCAAGTCCAAAAGTCCAGCTTGACCCCGTTTTAATTGACCTTACCCTTTAATTACCCTTTCAAGGTTTAGAACACTTTCTAAAGCTTGGAAATGGGTAAAAGTCAAAATACCCAAGCCCCTAGATATCTCAAGTCCACCACAACATGAGTTCATGAGCATTAGGGCACAGGTGGCATTGGGTGTGTGACGTAAGAGACAACATTTTGTTTTAAATCGGATATCAGAGTTGGCTTCATGAATTGGTGGGGGGGGGGGGGGGGGTTACGAGTGATCCTGAGTGATCGTAAACAAGTGGATATCTATAGGTCAAATACATTTTGATAGGGCTTCATTGACGAGACTTGCGATGGTGGGTGTATACAGAGTACCAGGGCTAAAAGGATTTCAAAAGGTGAGCATGCCCAAGCATTCAAATTGGTATGATGACAAAACTAGAGTCAACGATCGTTTTGTCAAGAGGGACAGAGAGAGAGGGGGGGAGGGGTGGAGATAGAGAGAGAGAGAGAGAGAGAGAGAGAGAGAGAAGAAGAAAAAAGAGAAGAGAGAGAGAGAGAGAGAAGAGAAAGGGAGAGAAAAAAAGGTGGAGGGATAAAGAGAGGGAGAGATAGAGGGGGATAGGGAGGTAGGAAGGGAGAGAGAGAGGGAGAGAGAGAGAGATAGAGTGAGAGAGAGAGAGAGAGATGGGAATTCGGAATTAAAGAAGAAAAAAAAGGTGATTGTGAGCTTCCACAGAAGATGTTGTATACAATTATTTAGAACAAGATGTTATTGTAAATGCAGAAAATCAATTCGTACGTGGAGTATAACGGGAAACTCTTATGTGGAAATGAACGTCTAATTAGTAGGGTTGATTGGAAAGAAATTGTACCGTCAATACCGAATTTGATTCGTAAAAGTTGTCCCTACATAAACATATTCAGACTGGCTAGAGCTCACAGTCTAGTATAGCTTAACATCTAAACACATGTTTAGAATATATAGCAATACTTGTCATTGTGGAAAATTGTCAATGAGGTAATTCCTTTCTTTTTTAAATAAGAGTGGTAGATCCCGGATTCTACAGAGCGGAGGGCGGGGTGATGGGTCGAAGTGGGTATAAGACCGAAACAATCTCTGATAAGTCATTTCAATTTCAATTTCAATTTCAATTTCATTTATTGTTCAACCATCAAAATATATATACAATCAAAATAAGTTACATCACAAATTTAGAATAACGCAATGATGGTTTGGTGACCCCGGAGAAAGCAAAGCTTATAAAGAGGGGCCACCAATACATACAAAGATCAACACTAATTATACCAAAAATATCAACATGGCTAAAAGAGTGAATTTACACGTAGATAAAAATACGAGTTGATGAGGTTGAAAAAGTCGGTAGCAGCATATATATAATACATAAAGGATAGATTGATTATGGCAGAATTCACCTTCACCCCTGGAATAACAGCCAAGACGCTTGACGCTGTGATACGTAAGTATTTTTGTTTATATTTTGACCAGGAATGCTACAGAATACCACATCGGTTTCAAATGGTAGGTACAAGTTTGAATGTGCGTGTATGTGTGTGAGGGGGGGGGGGGGGTAAGCTAACTCTGCCCCTCTCTCTTAAAAACCAGTGATGACAGTCCTATGATTTATCCTATGTCTCAAATTGAACTGTAGACAGCGAACGTACGTTACAGCCAGAAATGTGGAACGTTTGACAAAACTGGGCTTTGGGATGAGTGAGAGCGCATCACAGGATGATGGCATCCAGGGAAAGAGGAGAAGGAAAGGAAAATATAATGGAGAGATAAGCTAGACTAAATTGAATTTCCGTGGGATGATCGATGAATCGATCGAAAGAAGAGAAGCGGAATCAAATAGCAACAGGTCGTCATCCGGAAACGTGCGGTTGTGATCGAGTGATAGTAGGAATGATGGTCTTGAAAGATAGCTAGATGAAGCAGATAGGTGGAGACGTTATAGGCATTTGGAGAGCGGGGAATGAAGGCAGATAAAGAGAAAGAGAAATAAATGGAGAAACGCCAGTGGTGTAGCGTTGGTGCAGCCAATTGGGGAGGTACTGGCGTCATTCAGGGGTTGGAGGGTGGCAGCTTTACTTCAAGAAAACAAAAACATTTCATAGGTAACCGATTGGGGGGGGGGGGTGCAAAAAAAAATGTTATCGTCCTATTCTTTTTGGGGGACATTATTTCCTTTTCAATGTTTGCCCACATTCAACGTGAGCAATCCGGAAAAAGTCAGACTTTCTCTGTCTCTCCCTCTCTCTCTCTCTCTCTCTCTCTCTCTCTCTCTCTCTCTCTCTCTCTCTCTATGTCTCTGTCTCCCTCTCCCTTTATTTTATTTTATATTCTTTCCCTTCTAAGAATCACCTTCTCAACAAGAACAACTGTTGATCAAAAAACAGAAAACGGCGAAAATACGGCGACAGAATTAAAAAAGGACAACACCTGCGAACAAAGGACAACAAACATGTAACATGATTAATAAATTATTCATTATAAAGAGCGGAATAAGGGAAAGGGAGTAGGGAGGAGGTCGAAGAGGAAGGGGGTGGTGACTAAAAGGGGGGCAAATTTAGAGTACAGAGCAAACAGACGTTTGCATAATAAATAAAAAGTCAGTAAAAGGGTTATGCACTCTAAAAAATCATTAATTACATATTCATTCCACGAGTGAAATTTCATATTTTCTGTTAATTGCTAAGAAAGGCGACTTGAAAAGTTACCTTTTATATTTCTCTCGAACATATTACCCCTGAAATGCCTTGTGCATATAATTATTGACATGTCATGA
This sequence comes from Strongylocentrotus droebachiensis, assembly GCA_035222895.1. Lineage (NCBI taxonomy): Eukaryota > Metazoa > Echinodermata > Echinoidea > Camarodonta > Strongylocentrotidae > Strongylocentrotus > Strongylocentrotus droebachiensis. Next base: position 82,663 of record JAVYIG010003926.1, read on the forward strand.
CACCTTTTTCAGATCATTTGTTATTTCTTTCCCAGACCTTGTTCGTATAACTTGATCATGTTCTCCATCACAAAACATAAGATGCTGCTTCCAAGGAAGAAAAACAGGCTCTGCTAAGCCTATAAATAGACAAAGTGACATATTGGTGGGATTTACCTCTCATATCAATGGAAAGCTTCACAAAATATGTTATCTTCATGCTTTAAATAATAATGCTGAGAAGACAGATTTCTTTAAGATGATATCTCTGCAGGGAATGAAGATTTAAATGTTGTCTTAGATTAAAGCCCTTCTTAATCAAAGAATGTCCCATTTCTTCTGGCAGCATCGTCTAGTTAATTAAACCATAGACACTTCAATAGATTAGCGGCGTGATTGAAAGTCAGAATGAGCTGAGCAGACGTTCGGAAATGAATGCTTGTAGATTACATTTTATCGATCGATTTCCTTACAAGGATATTCGTTTATTTCAACAAGAAAACAAAATCATAAATGCACAACAACAAGATCAGGGTGCCAGTACGGCGCTTTCCTGTGGCACTTTTAATCTAAATTAGAAAGCAAATTCCTTTCTTAAATTTGCGATACTTGTTTTGATATACGAAACATTATGATGAATATGAAACACAAACTAGGTCTTATCCTTTTAATCGCTTGTCTTTTTTCATAGGAAGGTGTGTGTGTGTGTGTGTGTGTTGGGGGGGGGGGGGCTATTCAGAAGTTGTTTTTCCACATATTACAATATAACAATAACATCGCAATTTTCCCGTTCTGTCTACATTAATATCAGGTAAAATATTGTGGGTAGGTAATATTATACCTGAATTGTAGCATGGCATGCATGCTTTTAAGGTTCCTTAATGTATGCTTCCCTCCATATAAATGTTTAAAAAAAATACACTCAATTCAATTAAAAGTTCACTTGAAGACCATTCCTTTTGATAAGGAAGCTCACACAGACACACACACTTTTAAACCTCTACCATAACTTGCTTCCCCTTTAATGTGCCATTATGGGTACAAAAATGAAGTGGCATTATGCCGACCTTAAACCTTAATTTGCCTGAAATCATTGCCATCTTGGCCCGGTAGCTCCTACAATGTGTGAAACTCTATATGAAGATTAACGCTTGATGGTTGAATATAGAAGTCTTTTTTCCTTCACTAATTTCGAGATGAGGCCGTCTGATTTGACGCTGAACCGAAAATAATCCTCAAGATTGGACGTAATGAACATGGAATTGGGGGCAAGGGCACGGCGACATTTTATGAGGCATTCCAAAGGACTAAATCTTGATTACCCGGTTTGAGCTCTCCGAGTGCAATCACTAGAAGTGTTATCCAAAATAACCCCCTCTGCGTTCATTGGCTGTTTGAAGGACGGCTTCCTATAAATGCAAGCCACCGATCAGATCTTTACGAAATAGAAACCAGCGCTGCAAGCAAAATGATTAAAAAGAAAACGGTTACATATAGGATTTCTCGGTCACTTTCGTAAGCTTTTCATTCGTTTTGATACAAAGTTCATTCAAATTCGCGAAATAAAGCTGCCGGCGTGTAAATTTCATTCAAAATAACACCTTTTTCATTTGATTTACTTATTCGGTCAATGGATTTAGAACTTGTTTCATTCAATTTAACAACCGCTTACAAATGCGCGGTTTGCATTCATTTTCGTCAACAATGGCAAATCGGACGTCCGTACCATTCAATTTCACTTTGGGTCATTCTAAATAACAAAGTTTTCATTCATATTCGCCTATCTTTACAAACCTATGGTATACATGGTATATGCACATGTTTCTCATCTAAATTAAACAAATGAGTTATATAACATGTATTGTCATTCTTGCTCGCCAACATGTAGAGGGTTAAACAACTCTGGATATAAGATTGGACATAATCTTACTGATGTTCTCATCACGGACTTTATCGTACTCGGTCATCTTTTGGAAGTGATATTACGTAGACGAACATGATAATGTCATGCATGATGTTATTATGATCATTAAAATATAACCAAAACAAGATTTCAGGTTGTATACGTGTATTCTTTAGTTTATGTCCACATGACATGGGTTATTGAGATGTGCGCGCAGTGAGAAAACAATGTATCAAAATCATTAATGATTGTGTAGCGTGATTGTGCTTGTTACTGTATGTGATCGTGATCGTGATTGTAATTGAGATGGTGCTTACGATTGTGACTGAGATGGTAATTGTGACTGTGACTGTGATCACGATCGTGATTGTGATTCAGTGTGATGGTGATTCAGATTTTGATGTGATTATGATTGTGATTGAACTGATACTCATAGATTGTTCTTAACATGTTCAATACAGACTAAATATAATTGACACAAATATAAATGGCTTCAAAGAGATTACGAACATCGAATAAATTATCAAAAACAAAACCAAACAAAACATACAAAATAAATCAATGTATAGAGTATTGATACACCCCCCCCCCCCCCCACCATTATGGTACGCCACTCCAATAAATACAACTGTAGTCTGTAAACACACACTTTGCAATGCACTTATATCATTGCATATTCATAAAAAGACAATGTATAGTGTATTGATACACCCCCCCCCCCCCACCATTATGGTACGCCACTCCAATAAATACAACTGTAGTCTGTAAACACACACTTTGCAATGCACTTATATCATTGCATATTCATAAAAAGACAGTCTTGCTTAGTTCCATTCTAATTCTATATTGATGTGGTTAGGTTATATCTACTTAACACATGATCGTTCAGTTGCTAAATAGTGATGATTTAGTGGGTATACACCCCTAGTGAGGACAAATAACATGTTTGTTGCTTACCAACCCATACAATTTAAAATGGATTTAGCATAGAACTAAGCTTGCGGGGTTCTATATAATGTTCATACTGGGTAAGATTTACATGTTTAATTTGTCTGCAAAACGTGTGAAACTGTATGCAAAGAAACGAATTTGAATTCACGGAAGACGCTATTACGTAATCGCGAATCGTCTCGCTTTAAATTGATTGAAAATTTTACGAAAAAGAAACACGTTTTAATTCGAATGAAAATGAAATGTTTTTGAATGATCGTTTTAGGAATTTAAATGCTAAAAAACGAATTTGAACGAAAAATAACAGCTGCGGTGACAGAATCGGCGAAATTGAATGAACATAAAATGAATTTGTGTAGCCAACTTACGAAAGTGACCGAGAAATCCTATATTAAAATACCATTCGAAAGGTGTCGCAAGAGTATAATGCCTTTTTGGGCATGTTGGGCTGGGGTGGGGCGATTGAATATTGGCGTGACATTCAATGGGGGGGGGGGGGGGGAGACTTAAGGAGAGAGAGAGAGAGAGAGAGAGGGGGGTGTTAGGGATGGGGAGGGAAGGTGGTGGGGTGGAGGAGTTAGGGCAGAGAAGCAAAACCTAAAATAACAGAACAACAACAAAATAAGGGATTACGTCAACTGAAATAGTTTCAACATAAAACTTTTTGACAGGCGACCTTTCATTTTGCTCGTACATGTACATTTAACACGCATGTGTGGAATTTATGTTCAACTCCATATCGCAAATGATTAGCAGACCAATGTTATTACTCTCCAAAAACATACCAGACGTTGAAAGCCAACACCCTGCATGAGCATTAGAGAAAGTGTGGTTATGTTATTCGTATAAATATTTTGCGCATATTTTCTTCTCGTGACATTCAGTGTTGAATTGGAATGTGTCATTATAAACCATACGTATTCCCGTCGAGCCTTGCCCGTCACATATAATGTGCGAACATCACAATGTTTCATAACCCGAACAGATTTATGTAGACAATACAAAAGCGTATCAAATGAAATTGGCTTTGACCTCATTTCTCGAAAGTATTTGCGATCGTGTTATTACTCCGTTGTCTATCTCTGTCTGTTCCTCTCCCCTCTCCTTCTGTATCACTTCTATTCTCTCTTTTTCTATCTCCCCTCTCTCCCTCCCCCCCCTCTCTCGCTTTCTCTCTCTCTCTCTATCTCTCTCACTCTCTCTCTCTCTCTCTCTCTCTCTCTATCTCTCCTGTATACATTTCACTTACCATTTTTAATCTTTCTCTCTCTCTCTCACTCTCTCTCACTCTCTCTCTATCTCTCTCTCTCTCTCTATCTCTCCTGTCTACATTTCACTTACCATTTTTAATCTTTCTCTATCTCTCTCACTCTCTCTCACTCTCTCTCTCTCTATCTCTCCTGTCTACATTTCACTTACCATTTTTAATCTTTCTCTATCTCTCTCACTCTCTCTCACTCTCTCTCTCTCTCTCTCTCTCTCTCTCTCTCTATCTCTCCTGTCTACATTTCACTTACCATTTTTAATCTTTCTCTATCTCTCTCACTCTCTCTCACTCTCTCTCTCTCTCTCTCTCTCTCTCTCTCTCTCTCTATCTCTCCTGTCTACATTTCACTTACCATTTTTAATCTTTCTCTATCTCTCACAATCTCGATATTAATCTTTACTATTAACCCTTTTCCCTCTCTTCTGCTTCCTCAATTGGCAAGGTAGAACAACCCGTCAGCCATCTCATTTCTGTCCCCCTTGTTTATCAGCTTTTCTTTCTAATTTCTTTCATCATAATGGCATTGCTCTGACATTATTTCAACATAACAGCAGATTACGGTAGCGCATTTGTCAGAATACGTGTATGTATTTCGCCTCCATCATCATCCTCAAAGACCAGGGAAATATTCCACGAATTTCGGTCTCCGCCCATGCACAGTGGGGTAGACCAAAGCAATCATAATGATTAACTATGCATGTAGAACTGATACTTTGTATTCAAATAAAGGAGAAATTTAAAAAAAATGATTCAGGACTTTAAGCGGACATCGTGAAAAGCCAGCCTGTCCCTTCGCTGTCAACAATCTTCAATTCCCATGGCAAATCCATGCCGAATTAATAGTCGCAGGAACAAAGCAAAACACTGAAAGACATTCCCTCAATTTTTCTGCAATTTCGAATCGCTAGTTTCAGTTTCAGCTCTAACTCAATTAGCGCTCGCTCCCAGCATGCCACGGGAGAAACTTAGACGTTCTCGTTTTGGCTGCAGCAGCAGAGTAGGGTAGCCGCAAACACTCAGGTAATTTAAAGGAATCACACTGCCAAAAATTGGTAATGTCCATTGCAATGTGAAGGACTTTACGAAAAGGATTGTGGTCCCACGAGACAACAAGAATCAACCGCCAAGAATTGATGGATAATTTTGGATACCATTGTCATTGTGGCTCCGTCATATCAGGATATACATGGACCTCTATTAAAATGGCTCTGATAAGAGCTATCGAACTGTCCATTTTCAATTTGTATATATACAGTATATGTATTTATTCCCAAATAATTACGGAAAATAAAACCAAATCAAACGAATCAATGCATATGTTATGTTTAACTTTAATAACGGTCATTTGTTAGGTACTTTAAAATAATTGTTTTCATTTTTGTATTTATTGCGTTTGATATATTCAACCAATATTTCTCTATAAAATGTCCACTCCCTAGGGAGCAATCCAACCAATCGCATCGATGTTCCACAGTCTGGATTAAGACGTTCAAATGATACCGGTAATCATTAACACCTGGGTGGACAGACGCAATGTGGATTAAATGCCGCTTGTCTCGTGCCGGGGTTCGAAGCCGAGACCCCTAATTGAGAAAAAAAGACTCTCTCTTTGCAGTTTTTCATGTTGAGTGCAAATTCGTAGTACAGTTGCATAAATCGCAATAATTCACTTACATTTATTTAACCATAGTCAAGAATTTGCCTTTAGTGGAAACGTGGTTTCCACTGCTGGCACTGTTGTACATTTGGGAGTTCAAAATCGTGTGCTATATTTAATCCTAAATCTCCACTTTCCTTCCCGAAACAGTTTTTGGTTTCCAACAAAACGTCGTTTTATCTCTGCCAGGAAGAAATTAAGAATGGAGAAAGAGCTCACAATATGGTTCATCCGGAAATAAGGTGACATCGTAAAATTCGGAGTTGAATTGCGCTGTGCACAGCGTTATTGATGAACCAACCTATATGCTCCTGCTTTAGTTACCCCGACCTTTAGTTTGTTAAATGTATACGATTGGTATCATGGTTGCAATCGGATTTAAGGCTAAGTTTGAAGAGCATGGTGAGTTCAAATCACGAGCTCTGGTATAAGAATTGTATTTTGAGAGAAAATTGCTATGATTATTTTATCCTGGATTTGTTATCCTACAGCAGATTGATTGTTTGAACCAGTGAAATAAAAACAAAAACACAACAAAATTACTGGGCATCAGTTTCGATGAAAAACACAACGCCCATTTGCACATAGTGACCTGTGTGTAGCACACGGATTTCCTTATCTTTCTTTGATCATTACTCAGCTACTATACATCGTCTACCAAAGCTGTTAGGTACATGTCATTTGTAATCTTGAACATTCAGTGTAAGTTTGGTTGGATTCTGTGAGAATTTATTTTCTATATTTACCAAAACTCAAGTTTATCTTTAAGTACGTTATGTAGTGTTTGGTTAGCCTGCAATGTACACAACAATTGACGGTGGAGCTTTAGTGGCCAGAGCATTTTAACGTACAAGTTTTATCATCATTTCTTCCTTATCTGCATATGCACGAGCTAGAAAAGGGTATATGATAATAAAAATGTATTTTCTTATAAATGTAATGCTTCCTGAGAGAAATTTCAATTATTTAAACATATTTGAGGCTTACACCCAATACAGATTTAATGTAATGTTGTATACACAGGATATAAACATTGCTGGTACTCGGACCGATTGTGCTTTTAAAGAGAATTCAATACACTAATAAAATAATAAAGACTTCACAGCGAATTGAGTAAGTACCAACATCGGATGTTTTGAATACGAACGTTTGCAATATATACTTTGAATTATTTTAAAGCGAATGTATTTTTATGCATGACCAATATACCTTTAATAAAGTGACCTGAATCGGATTAATTTATTGATTTATTATTACTTTTATTTTTATCTTATCTTATATATCTATTTCATATGTATTTATCTATTCATTTGTCATTATTATTCTTTCTCTTGTTTGGGAGGGGAGGGTGGAGCGGGAACAGAATATACAAATATAAAAGGCAACTTTGCACACCTATAGGGGTACATACGTATCAGAATTATGCAAACCCTATCAACCTGCATTCAAACGGCATTACGAACAATTGTCATATTTAGGCAATGATATACAAAAATGCTTTTCATGCATATCAACGGCAACGAAAAGCAAATTCCACGGATATAAATGGATCAAATCGAACTCAGATCGAAATATTTAAACAGTCGCAAAGTTGTTATAGGAAGGCAAACAATAGGAAAAGAAATTAGGTAAATAACAGAGATAGAGGAACACTTCTGCAGAGATGAAAAGTAACACGCTTCCAAACCTTCACCGTACATGCCGTGCATTTTCAAACCAATCACGATTTTTCATTTAAAAAGCAGCAACCTTTCTCCACTCAAAGTGCAATCATCGTCCTTCAAACTAAAACACAAGGAGGAAGATTGTTGATGATACGGAGATGATACACAGTACCCTACAGAGAATAGTATCTATATGTCATCACCTTTCTGATTGCTTCTAGCCAGATACCAATCTTCGTAAACACTGTCCATTTTTTTCCTCCTCGTTGCTCTTCTCATGTTTGCGATGTCGATGAACCCGTAACCCGAGCGTCGTCCGCGGATGAACTCGACGGTGGCCACGGAAGAGCGCAACAGGTTCGATATTGATTTCCCCGTGGCCGTCATACGATCCATTTTCGATGTCGAATATCCGATCATTGTTCGATTTGTTATTAAATATACAGTTTCTGTTACAGTTAGGAGTATTCATCGAGCGAATGACCGGTGGGAAAAAGCGCTAGGATAAATATTATGGTGAAAGTGGATTTTCATCAACTTCTTCCTTTAATTATACGCCCCTCCCATACACACACACACACACACACACACACACACACACACGCACACACACACACACACACTTGCGAGCGCGCGCGCACTCACGCGTTTTTCTAACTATATTCTTCTCCTTCATCCCATATCACTTCACATATCTCTCTGTTAGTTTTTATATCTCTCCCACTCTATTCCGCTTATTTATCTCTCTCTTTCTCTCTCCTTCCCTTTCTCCCCTCTCTCTGTCCGTCTCTCTTTATCTTTATCTCTGTATCTATCTCCCTATCTATCTCCCCTATATATTTATCTCCGCGTATTTATCTCTATTCCTCTCTTTACCTCTCTATCTCTTTATATTATATATATATATATATGTTTCTTTATCTCTCCCATTCTATTTCCACCTCACTCTACCCCTCTCCCCTTCTCTCTTCCCCTTCTTTCTCTCTCTCTCTCTCTCTCTCTCTCTCTCTATCTATCTATCTCGCTCTCCCTATCTCTCTCTCTCTCTCTCTCTCTCTCTCTCTCACTCTCTGCTATAAACTTGCTCCTTATTACCCTCCACATATCTGTTTGGCCCTATATATACTAGTCTCAACTTCTTTCATAGTTCTATTTCATTCTGCGTTAATAACCTGGATATAATCTCCAGCAAAGAGGAAAGTCAGATACCTGTGTTTACCCATGTGTAACAATTAACAACTGTGATTATTATGAATACCCAATCCCTTGTTACAGTTGATGCGAGAAACCAGGTGTTATTCGTGAATTATATCATCAACACGCACATTCTTGTATCACTAACAAGGATTTGTCCTCCCTCCTGCAATTTCGCATTCGGTTTCTATCTAGTTTCAGATATTTGCTAGAATGTACCTTGTCTACGCCTCTGAACAGTTTATATATTATCTGTCTGATTCAACAAAATTGTTTAAAAAGAAATAATCTCGAAACAGTTTAGTATTATTTTAGGTTACAATTGGGCTGGGCATTATTTTTGTACCCCTCCAACCTGCCATTTTAGGTTTAAAGCAGTCCCTGAAAATGTTTATTGAACATTATGTAGAATAATGAATATTACAGCAATTTAATGACTATATTTTGAACATAGCATATACATAATTAATAATACCACCATATATTAACCTAGGTAGCGGAGTTGCTGCAGTAGAACTATAATGATGTTCTTAAACAATCGTTAATTTTAATATAAACTTAACTTGGTAATTTTGTTAACATTTTTATTCTTACAATGTACTCAACCCGTACAGCACAAATTTAAATCTAAATAGGGTTATTTAGAATCTCAACCTGATTGTACTTGATTTGCAAGGATAGAGATCATCTCAATCTGCTATTTTGGGTTTAATAATTATCATTGATAAACGAGAAGGAATGCGTTGACGTCTTAAAAAACACAAAGACGTCACTACAATAACTTATGGCACAATATGTACATTTGTCAAATGTGTCTGTGTGTCTGTGTGTCTGTGTTTAGGCCGGGACGCCAAAAACTAATAAACGTAATTAAGGAGAAAAAAAATCTCCATTTTGCGGTATCTGCCGCCTGGGTACAGGATAAAAATTCAACAGTCGTATTACTCCAGGAATAACCCTTTATCAGATCTTTGTAACATTCACTGATTAGATCTTAGAATCGACAATTAAAACAGTCAAACTGTCAAATTTGGCAGGCGATTTGGACTGTTGAAAGATAAAACAAAACTTTCTCACAGCATAACAAATTATCGTTTTGCTTGAAGTTTTCCAAAGGCTTGGCAGTAATGCAGATATTGGCAAACAAATTCACGCTCTGTTCATCCCCAGTTGAATTCAAGGAGAGGTAGGATGATGCATTTTTTATCCGACCATTGGAGTGTTTAACAATTGATGTACCAGCTATTTCCTGAGGTGAATGATAATATATTTTCCTCTTACTCATGACAAAGGTCGTGTAGTTATGTTCACCTTGATCGCTACGGGTTAAGTTCATGTGTAATCTGAAATTGCTCCAGGGTCGCTCTGGCCGTTGATTGGTCGGATGTTCGGGTTCACAGTACTTTATCGCGTCAAGTTTATTTTGTAATCATCACTTCCTGTTCCGTGTTTTATTTTGAAAGCGGATATGAGTATGGATTGTGTCTAACGTTTTTCTTTCGTCTCCTTATTTGTACAGAAATGAATGTGTTTCTCAATTTCACAATGAAACTGGAACATCGTTCGTCAATCACTGAATTTAGAATGATATTGCAGACCTACTAAAATAGTACGATCGGCAGGTGGTTCGCAATTACTAGACATAGCCTCACATAATATAACAAACCAGTAGAGCATTGGAAACAAACCTGTTTAGATTTGTTTCTGGTTAAGGTACACGCCTCATGGCCTGATTAAAGAAAACAGACACAACATAATTCAGGCTTAAATACTCGACATACTTGTCTTGGTTTCATTTAAATGATAATAGTTGTCAAAAAAATTGATATGTTACTATGGAGTCTGATTAATTTGTCAATTACTATAACAGTTTTTTTAAATTATGAAATAATATGTCTTTTATGTATATTTTGTTATCTGTATTTTATCTACATGTGAAATATGAAACCAATAAACTCAAACTCAAACTTATACTACCCTGACCAAATCCCAGTGATATCAAGAACCCAGGTGAAACATTTTCTTTTCAGCTACTTGAACTATATCAAAGTTTATTATTGATTAAAAACTTTGTTATGTTGATGTAAACGGTGTTACTAAAAGTTCGTTAGCATGTTGGTTGTGTAAAATATTTATTTTAATTATTTTCGTGTAAGAAATAATTTCAGACAAATCAACCGGAAACACGAACAATACCCAGGAGATACCTTTAAATTCATAAATGCATTGCATGAGTATTTTCATCATGTACCCCTTCCTTCCTGTGAGAAGATCAAAAGAAAACCGGTACCCGCCATTTCTATTTTAATTATTTTAGTGTAAGAAATAATTTCAGACAAATCAACCGGAAGTATCAACAATACCCGGGAGATAGCTTTAAATTAAAAAATGTATTGCAAGAGTACCTTCATCATGTACCCCTTCCTTCCTGGGAGAAGATCAAAAGAAAATAGGTACCCGCCATTTCTAGAGGATGCACTTCACTCCTCAGCTTCTCAAATGCATCAAAAGCAACAGACATGACTAGACCCTGGAGACGACACCCAGCTTATTTAAATACACGCTCCCTTGAACATCGTAACAAATTGGCAACGCATACGAGGGATTTGGACTGCATGTCAACGACACTCCCTCAGTGGGTAAGCCAAGGATGGATTTATAAGTCAATCTTAAAGGTCGACAAACCTTTGGCAGGATAGCTATCACTGGCTTGCTAAAACTGGCTGATGATATAATATGTTACCTTTCAGTAGCTGTTGACGGTTTGAAAGCTTGATCGGGGATTCCCCACGATGTGGAGGTGTCGTGGTGTACTAGTTAACTCACTTGAATTTTACGTGTTAAAATGTTCTTTGAGCGAGCGCGGACACCATACAGTGCTTTTGTCTGCAATTCCCAACTGATCGAAAATTTCAGTCATTTTTCCGGCAAACATAAACAGACAGTTTCTCAGATTTTCCGTAATGTTTTAATCAAACTTTACTCAATAAAAGAATGAGGTAAGAATTCTTGGTAGATTTTTGTTTGAATTCGGCATATAAAAGACATATCGACTGCTTTAATATTCGAGGTCTGGCTGTTTTTATAAGCTCCCGGGAACCGCGCAGATCCTGCCGTTACCCTGAGGCGCGCCGCCCATCCAGGCCCGCCTCTGGGTAGGGCAGGATCTGCGCGGTTCCCATGAGCAACAGCCAGGACTCTCAAAGCTGTTGATATCTCTATACTATTATTTGATAATAGTAAAAAAAATAATTGAATCTGAATCTGAATCTGAAGACTTTTCATGTATTTTTTAAAATCATGCATTCTATTTTTATTTGTATTTATATTCTCCACATCCTTATCATCGACCATTTTTTAAAGCTTATCATATAGCAGATTAGGCACATCAAAGTAGGATGATGGTCAGGACTGCAAGCCAAATGAGGGTTTCAATACCTGTAATTATGGTGATAGGTTACAATTTTTGGTGATGGTTGAACGCTGCACTGAGACTGCCTTTGGGTGATAAATCTCAAACGTCCCAGACCATGAATTCAATCATGACACACACATATTGAGAGAGGTGGTCAAAGCGTGGGAGAAAGGGTAAATAGCGGGGAGGGAGGGGGAGGGGGTAGATATATATATATATATATATATATATATGTAGAGAGAGAGAGAGAGAGAGAGAGAGAGAGAGAAGGAAGGAGAGGGGAGAGAGAGAGAGAGAGAGACAAGGGGAGGATGAGATAAGTGGGAGGACAATGGAGGGAGACATATGGAGATAGATAGAGAGAGAGAGAGTGAGTGTGTGTTGTGAGCGGGGAGAGAAAGAGGGGATGGGGGGGGGGGGGTAATTAGAGAGAGAGAGAGAGAGAGAGAGAGAGAGAGAGACCATTGCAAACTGTTATACTTATTACAGTATTGTACACCCAAAAGAAAAGTTTCGATAACGGTATCCAAGACCATAACAAATAGAAATGCTATCGAAGTCACAACTTATCTATAAGCTGGAATTTGTTGACACAACAATTACAAATATATTCAAAGCCAGATGACAATCGAAACAAATAGAGAACTGGATATGCACATTTCAAAAGAAAAGTTTCGATAACGGTATCCAAGACCATAACAAATAGAAATGCTATCGAAGTCACAACTTATCTATAGAGCTGGAATTTGTTGACACAACAATTACAAATATATTCAAAGCCAGATGACAATCGAAACAAATTGAGAACTGGATATGCACATTTCAAAGTAGGTTTGCATTTAAACACTAACATTTACAACAAACAAACACGGAAGCAAACACAAAAACAGGCAATAGACACCAATCGCAGAAAAAAATAATAACACAGCAACCAAACAAAACAAAAAACCGAGAGTTGAGTAAACTTTCTTGACGGAAATTTAATACGGAAGACACACATCACACCAATACGTCACGATTCGTCTTTTGCTGAAAGAATTTTTGTATCCGATAATATGACGTTAGCGATAGAAAAAGAGCGGAACAAGTATATCTTTTGTGGCGGATCGAAGATTCCTTGACAAGGGGAGGGGAGAGGTGTGGAAATTCCGTGAGAGGAAAAAGAGCACCAAAAGAACAATAACAACAAACTAAAAATTAAGAAGGAAACAAAATCGTGAAAAAAACGAATAAAGTCCTGACATTTTACACGTGGTATTTTAACTTAAAAATCCTCTACCAAGGAATACCAACCATGTGGGGGACACAAGACCCTTCCGACCCCCTGGATCCGCCACTGTCCCATTGAAGGGTAAGGGTGGATATTAGTCAGGATAGGAAATCACAGCGGAACCACACTGGTTGAGAAGGAGGAAGAAATTCGGATCGAGGGGTAATGGTATAGGGGGGCATTCAAGCACCCCTGTGGTAATATGTTGAATCTTACATCAAATGGACCGTGAAATGGACACTTAATCCCCCGAGATAATGATGATGGTGCTCAAGTGGACTTGAGAAAGTTATTTCTATATTTGATTCAGTTTTGAAATGTATACGCGCAATTATCATCGTAACAGAATTATACGAATCCTGTTTAAAAACCACGATTAGTTCTTGGCACATGATAGAATTTCATTTTCATTCATACCAACCACTAAAAGGATTAAGGATTCACAATATGTGCTGAAAATGAGACAAATGAATATCTTGAATAAGTCGAAATCTTCAGTAGAGAGAGAGAGAAAACAACAAAGAGAACAAGAACAACAAAGTGCAACACACCAATAAACAATAACAGTAGCAACAAAAGTTGTAGCCCTTCTATATCAGGTTTATCTGATGCATATACATGTATGAATTAAGCGTGTCACTTAATTTCGTATACCTTTTCTATTTGTTTACACAGTGTAATGTGCTGTATTTGAAAATGTATCAAATGTAAAAGTGTCTAATTTAAAATACGGTGTTGATGCGCATGAATATTCATATTTGAAAAGAAAAAATGATAAAAAAATTCATCAAATCAATTATCAATCATCAATTGGTGATCGAAAAAAGCAATGCAACATCAACAACAAAAAACAGCAAATATAAATTAGCTATAACAGGGATTCTGTTGACAGAAGGAACAATACAAACGATTTACTAGATGTTTCTATATACGATAATTCAATGCACACCAATGCAAACGACTTATACCAACTTTAATACAGTGTACGCCACACACCCCTCCCTTACCCCTCCCTTACCCCTCCCACACCTCCCTCATCCCCTATTATGCCCCTCTCTATCCCCCCCTCTTCCTCCTTCCGGAGATGATCAATGTATTACCCAGGGTCGTGGAGTGCCCTTGTTCTTCAAGCTGTAAATGAGCGCTTCCTCTTTTTTCAGTTCGAAACCACAAATTGTTAAGAAAAGGGATGTTAAGGAAAGAGCTTGACGTGTTAACGTGAGAAAGTTGCACTGTGAAGGAAAGCATCTAGATGTTAGTAAACAAAGGTTGTTTATGTACTTTATGAGATAAAACTGTACACTCTACGGTTCTGGTGACAACAAAATGATCACAAATTCACCCCAAATTCACTTACAGAGAAAAGCACTAATTAATAGTTCGGCATTCGGGCAAAAATGTACGCAATTTTCAAAAATAATTTAGATATGACCTTTTTAAGATAAATCCTTTTCAAAGTATATTCCTACATTAATATTCTTCCCGAATGACTTTAACAGAACGAGAACTATTTGTTGCACCCAACCTTCTCTTTCAAACCTTCAAACGTATTTCAACTTCAATATCTTTAATGAGGGAGAAAGGGACTGAACTTTGAAGATTGTTTCTATTTTTGGACTTTGCTTTGTCTTCCTTCTGAGTTCAAGGAAATATTTTAACAAAGCACTTCCGTCGGGTTTAGCAACCCCAGTGTTTGATACTTTAGAAATTCCTATGGTAACTAATCAAGCCGCTAAGAACATTACATGAACATCATGAACATGCGTGGCATGATGTACGCCTCCATCGTGCAGAGTAACGCCCCTGAAGATTAAATCTATTTTGAACGAAACGTCAAGCTCCAATACAAATGATAATAACAGCGATGGATAGGAAATTAATAACACAACAAAATACAGGATATTAAAGAAACACCTCATCAATAGATAAAACATGATTAGAAGTAGAATACAATTGCACATTCTGATTTTACAGTCCCGGGCTGTCTGCTGTCATGTTGTTTTCTGATTTATCTTTAATTTCTTACTCTCCCTGTTTATTTGTAATATTGTTTCAATATGTGTCACTTTCAGCGTAGCTTTAGTTTCAGACCACATCAATTAATGTATAGCTGTTTTTTGTGTTCTTCTATTCTGTGCTATAGTACAACTTGACTACAAAATCAGGCATGACTCGATCGCTTGGTGTCTGAGTGCAAGAGTGCTTTATTCTCAACTGTACTCCTCATGATATACAGCATCTCAATCTTGGTTACATAACATCATAATATACAGGGTGGCACTGGTGGTATAGACACAGCTGGATGTAGCTGGTGTTTATGTACACATGGATTAATGGGGGTTAAGGCTCTAGACACTAAGCCGTGGGAAAGTGAACTTAGTAGCAAAATGAACAGGTCATCAATATAGCAAACACAATATCCCTCTTTTTCTCAGATTTAAAAGTATACATCAAAATACATTATATAATCCTTTAGGTTGTGAAACAATATTGACAAAATTATTTCTTTTTGCAAAACGACATCTTATAAAGTGAAAACGAAACTTTATATAACGCAAGGTAATAAAATCAGTATGGTAACAAAAAACAAAACTTATGATACAAGGTAACAAAATCAGTTTGGTAACAATACATGTGTGAAAGAAGTATGGATAGCACAAAAAAAGAACATCAGAGTTTAGAGAGATAGGAATACATAATGAATAGGCAATTGTAAACGTAGAGTTAAACAGAAACTCTATCTTCGAATTTAGTCTTCAGATTTAAGACAGAACATTTATATAGTGGTCAGTCATCACAACCTCTCTAAACTAAAGACTGCATTTAGTATGCTCATTACAAGTTATATGCATAATAATAGAGTTCACTATAAGTTCATGGTTTGAGTCCTCTGTTCGAATGTTCATGCGGTCGGAATCTTCCTTACTTGTGACATATATCGCATTGTTGTTTGATTTCTTCTTTTGATCTTGACACTTCCTCCCTTCTTTCCGATTACGACCCATGGACTTGGGTCAAAGTGAGGGGCAAACTTATCCGACTTTCTCTGAACTATGACATGATCGCCGCAGCTAATGTCTCGCGATTGCCTTCGTTGCCTTCGTTTCTTTCCATAACGATACACTTTCATTGCCTCGTAGTTGTATACTCTGTTGCGACTCGCTTCTTGATGAGCTTTGCTGGGCGTGGTAGCGGAGCTGACATCATTCTCTCGATCAGCACGGGGCTGAGTATTCTCTAGTTTAACTAGCCGGAGTACTATCGCTGTCTTCTTCCCTAGAAGGCATCCGCTGTTTCCCTCGACAACGATAAATCGAGCGGTCGTCGAAGACCCCGTCGAGCAGGAAATCGGAGCATGAAATTCTCCCCTCACGGCCAGTGGAGTCTTGACACCGTATGGGAAGAGCCTAGCATAACTGGGGGCCAACCGGATGTCATTCGAAGATGTCCGGCCTCTCATCCAGTTATATGT
This sequence comes from Strongylocentrotus droebachiensis, assembly GCA_035222895.1. NCBI lineage: Eukaryota > Metazoa > Echinodermata > Echinoidea > Camarodonta > Strongylocentrotidae > Strongylocentrotus > Strongylocentrotus droebachiensis. Next base: position 99,435 of record JAVYIG010003926.1, read on the forward strand.
CGAAGAATCTATGATATTCACCGACGATCCTGTATCGATCAGCATGTTGATGCTGAGATCTACGATGTCGACCTGTGTGGGTGTCTCAGTACCGCCAACTGTGAACACAGTTTCATCATCATCTCGCGGAACATTCATGGATCTGTCATCTGGAATTCCCGAGTGAAATGTTTGATCTACTGCAACGGTGTGTAGAGCAGAGCTGCGACAAACTCGAGAGAAATGTCCTATTATCTGACATTGCCTGCATTGTTGTCCTTGAGCAGGGCAGCTAGGATCGCGGGCACGATGTCCGTTGAGCCCACAGTTCGTGCAGCGTAGAGCTTGCTGAGAAGGGTTCTGGTTGTCGTAACCATGGTTACCTCCTTCCTCTCGTGGATTTCCTCGTCGTGGAGGCGGGAAGCTGCGCTGAGAATCGAAATGCTGACTTTCTCCAGCTGGTGTCGGGTGTGGATGTTGCCGTGCTCGAACATCGTTGACGGAGAACGAGGGAGAGTTAGACATCTCCATGGAAGAGGCCTGATTGTCTGCTGCTTCTGTGGCTCGGGCAATTAAGAGGAGATCTGAAAGTTTTAGGTTCTGTTCTCGCAGCAGACGACGTCGAAGTGATTTGGAAGAGCACTGATCGAGAAATTGATCACGGATGTGATCGTCCGTCTGATTACCGTATTCACATGAAGCAACCAAAGTTCTAAGACGGAAATAGTAATCATCAGTGGACTCACCGCTGTGCTGGGAGCACTGTCGAAACAAATGTCTCTCAAAAACGACATTTCTCTGGGGCTCAAAATACTTAGTTAAGGCCTGTAGCGTTGATGCATAAGTAGATCCAGTCCCATCAAGCGTTGCAAAGAGTTGCTGCACACTAGGGCCTACACAGTGAAGGAGTATAGCCCTTTTTACTTTATCGTCCGAGACTTGCGAAGCCAGTAGATAATATTCAAATGCCGTTTTCCATGTCTGCCAAGCGTTTGAGGCTCTGGCAGAACTGGCATCGAAAGGTGCAGGTTGGGATAGGCCGTAGGTAGACATCCTCGTCGCCAATTTTGTGTTCTTCTATTCTGTGCTATAGTACAACTTGACTACAAAATCAGGCATGACTCGATCGCTTGGTGTCTGAGTGCAAGAGTGCTTTATTCTCAACTGTACTCCTCATGATATACAGCATCTCAATCTTGGTTACATAACATCATAATATACAGGGTGGCACTGGTGGTATAGACACAGCTGGATGTAGCTGGTGTTTATGTACACATGGATTAATGGGGGTTAAGGCTCTAGACACTAAGCCGTGGGAAAGTGAACTTAGTAGCAAAATGAACAGGTCATCAATATAGCAAACACAATACTGTTCAATAATCTGAAATACCAATCTCTAATCATAATATAAGCCAATTGATCAACCTGAAGTGCAAAATGAGAGCTTCCTTCTTCGATCTTGCGTATGTTTACATAAAAAGCTACCGGTGTACTTCTGAAGATCTAACTACTTCAGTAATAACGGTTTCAAGTGAAGCTATCTTCAATCATCTAAAGCCATGAGGAAACTATATATTAGATTTGGGAGAGTGAACTTGGAAATAACTTTGAAATTAGGCGTTTGGTATTTTACATGTTGCACGTGATAATGTTTGAAGTAGGGACATTTCTCCAACAATAATAAATGAATTTCTTATAATTGAAATGAAATGATGCAATAAATCACTCTAAATGGGTAGCGAGGTAACGAGCGTTACTAACGACGAGAAAAATTGAAAAGTTTAACTGATTTTATAGAAAAATGATGTATAGAAAAATGCATGTAACTTTACCATCACGATACTAAAATGACAATCAACTTGGCTTGAACCTGTTACTTGTTACTTAAAATGTTATTTGTTGTTGGAAATACAATGATACATAGATTTTGTTGTGAGAACACATGAAAATTATGGGTCCCCTTTTTTCTCCAAATCACGACAAAGGTATCGCATTGTCAAAGTGATTTGTGGTCTTTAAATTTGAAAAGGCACAATTTGTGGAAGTGTGGTAATAAGAAAACAAGTCACTTCGTATTCGGTATCAGGGGGAGGGGAGTAGGGATGGGGCATCGGTCGATATGCGTCCTAAATTCGGCTGATGAACCAGAAATTCCAAAATATTTTCGCAGTCCATGTTTTAACAGACGGATGAACGTTTTGTATTGCCTCCCACAAACTCACACGCACGTTTATATATATATTTCTCGTGTTTTATGTTATTTTTAATTTTTATTGGGGAATTTAATCAGGTTTTTTGCTTAATACGCAGTTACACCAACCAAATACATATAATTAAAGGGCGTAATCACTTCCGCGATGTATGGTATATGTTTTTTAATTTTATTATAGGCCTATTATCTCTGGACTTTCAGGCATGAGAAAGTCCAGCAACCGAATAGTCAAATTGATATCAACAATAACTATCCTTACCCACATAATAAACCGTGACAACAGTGTCATACTAGTGCAAAGCAGCTGAATTCAACATATGATATATAAAACTAGATAATCACCTTAATTTATAAAAATCAGTCCTAATTATGAAACTCCTTATAGATCTCCAAACATCAAATTACCATATTTGTATACCAATGATTTGAAGACAAAACTCTCTGATTTGTCATAACAAAACTTGCAACGATATCGTTCTTTTTTGTTTTGATTTGTTTTGCCATATGTTTTCTTGCGTGGGGGAGGCAAAATACCCCATCCCGATTAAGGTTTTATATTTGTAACCTTCACGTCGACCAAAGAGTTATTAATTATGCTAAACACTTCAAACATCCAGACTTGCTGACAGACAAAGTAAGGGCGACACCCCCTCAACATCAATTTCACTAAATTATTGCGTTTGACCTTTCCTACCTGCCCTTTAGGGAATAGGATTATGGATTGTAACTCCAATATACGTTTTATTCATGTTCGCTATGGTAATATTTGATATCAGTACCTGGAAGTTAAAGCATTTTTTTTTTCTACTGAGGATTTAAAAGGGTTGACTATTATCGTCATCGGTACCACGGTTTTAAGCGTGCTACCATATTAATTTGTTTATGTGTAGGCGTGTGCGTGTGCGCGTATTTGAGTGTGTGGGTGTGCGAGTGTTTTTGTGCTTGGGGGTGGGGGTTACTTGTGCCCCTGGATATCGCCACCGCCAACTATGAATAATGGAATCAAAGTCAGGGGACAAATATAGCTCAGTGACTAACACGGAATGTCATCACTTACTCGCCTCAAAGTTCCCTGATCGTTTTCGCATATGCCCAACAAACTACCATAGGTATACACTGGCGAGCCTGGCTGGCGGGGAAGGCAACGTTCGTTGATTCCCGGTATCGGACCCGTGACGGCAGGCTTGAATGGTCGATGTGACTCGCATGCTCGCCTTGGGGACCCACATTATCCCTTTTCCTTTGCCCAAGTTCAAGATCAAGTTTATTCTTCGAGCATAGAACTGGAAATAGCATGACAGTGTCAGCGAAATTATTCCTGGTTTTAAAGGTTCAGTAGCCTCGACGCATTTTGTAGGCCACACACATAGATACAGTGTGCATGCCCCTCCCCCACTCAGTGTTAATTAGGGTACGCGTATGCGTGTTCCCTCCCTCTGAAAGCACCCCTATCTGAGGACTGCCAACATTTCTGAACCCCCCTTTCGCGGGGTTTTCCTGCCTTTGAGACCCCCTAAATCCGGAACACAGTTCAATGTACACCTTTTGATATTCAAGATATTTTATAGCCCCCTTTTTTTAAATACAATTCTCATGCCGGACTTTGTCGCGCGAAAACTTCCCCTTTACTGGAGATTTTGGGAACACAAGTCACAAATGCGGTCCCTCCGACCCCTGGGTTGGGGAGGGGGGGGGGGGGGGTTGCATGCTCGATCATGTCAGTGATAGAAGAGGAAGAGAGGGTTTACAAACCGTTTACAAAGTTTTGCTTTGGGCGCGTATTAAAGTACACCTCACATCAAGTTCAGTGCTCATTGTTTTCAGTCATATCAACATCAATTTAACATTGGATATCAATGACAGTTCAAGTACAGTTTAAAGAGTTAGAGAGAACAAAGATGTGGGAAGAGAGAGATAGGGGACTATAGAGATAGGGATGTAGACAAAGATATATTTAGATAGAGAGAGTCGACCGAGAGAGAGAGAGAGAGAGAGAGAGAGAGAGAGAGAGAGAGAGAGAAGGGGTTTGTAGGGTAGGGGAGGGGAAGAGAAACTTTGAGAGAGGAATAGAGAGAGAGAGAGAGAGGGGGAGAGGGAGAACAGGGGGTAAAGGCGACAAGATGGTGAGAGATTGACACAGAAGAAGAAGAAGAGAGAGAGAGAGAGAGAGAGAGAGAGGGAGAAATAAAGAGTGAACGTGAAAAGAGAGGGAGAGATGGATAGGGAAGATGGGAAGATGGGGGGTGGGGGGGGGGGGGGTGGCTGAGGCTGAGACTGACATCAATTTGTGATGTGAAAGAAGAAAATATCCACACATTTCGTAGAACATTTACAACTGAGAATGAGCAGACGACACTGAACAATGAAAGCGTTTTTTAGGAATCGAAAGCATATCATGACCTATCCTTTCCACCATTTACACGTTTTGATCACGTACCGATCAAGATCAATGTTTAACGACAATTAAAACGAGCATTCATCCTTGAAACATTTTTTTTAGCAACTGGTTAGTCCATGTGGTAGAGCATCAAGTATGTTATTCTCATTATTGACATCTAGCTGGCCCACACTCTGGTGACTTTCCCCATCCTGTTTTGGGGTTGGCGTTCTTTAAAGGGATTGTGTATCTTTGTCTCAGATTCTAAACAAAATCCTGGATTTAGCTCATGCTGCAATCATAATTATAAATCTTTACGTCGGTCAGGAATCCCATTACGTTTAGGAGCCAATCGCTCGTCTGATTGTCAAGATATTTATGATTGGAATTCGAAATTTCAAACACCGTTTTCCCAACGTTTGTTATAATACTACAGTTTAATGGGGAAAATGAGTTTGGTAAAACCGGTCACTCAAAGATTTTTACTTTTTGGAGGCACTTCATGATCATTTGGAAGCGCAATTTGTGTAGGGCTTCAATATACTACAACACCATAGACGCTGATATTAAACACGTAAGGCCATGCTTCTCATATTTTGCATTGTTAAACAATGCCTTTAAAGGGAGTCACCCCAACACGAACAAATTAAGTGATATAAATACAGGCCCTATTGTGATGCGACAACAAGGTATCCTACGCGGATTGGGTTTTACAATGCTGCGAATGGTTGAAGGCTATGCTTCGTCCAATAAAGAATTGCAATTAATCTGCTATTGATCGCAAGGCCTACAACCAATCGCAAACTTACCATTCTTTGGTACAGAGTTGCGATTGAAAGCGCTATCCAGTTACGATAGATATGTATCTTTATTACAAAAAAACCTCTATCTTTGGAAATTTGCCATACCACGAATAACGAGGTGCTCGCAAGGGAACTCATAGTTGATAGAGTTGCCAAACTTGCCAATTCGCGAGAGATTTCGATATGAAAATAACTTTCTTAATTTCCATAGGATTTAACTTGATCTTTCACTGACCAGGTCAATTGAATTGTCTGCATTTTAATATGCAAATCAATTTGATGCCAGGGTCGACCTTCCCTTGAATCTTAATCGTTTAATACATGTTGCTCAATGTAAGAACACACTTTAAACAAGGCAATTATTATATGCCCGATTATATGAAACCCTAACTACCTCAGAAGGCTTATGAATTATACACTGTGGTCCAGACATACGTCCTTCAATACCCTTATATTGTTCATTGACATGCGCATTTATAGTAGTGAAGAAGACACAGTGACGTAATTTGATTTGATTTGATTTGATTTGATTTCTGCATTTTTCCAATTAAAATAACAAAGAACATATAAACGTAAGGTACAATACAAAATATATACATACAATGATAACTTCATGTCAAAATGTTATTTTTTTTTTTTTTTATTTTTTATTTTTTTTACATATGTACATATAATAACGAAACTTAATATTTCTATAACATATTATTATAAATTTAAAGTATTATCACTATCAGTTGAAAATTAATCGTTGAATTTTGCCATTCATAACTTGCGTTCACATTGATGTTATTCTAAAGCTGCTATCATATTTCAAACGAATTATATCTCCTCTTGTCCTTTGACCTTGACTCTTTCACACACGTTTGGTTTGTCTTTATTCTTATGAATTTGAAAACAAAGGTTACCAATAAGGCTGACATACAATCAAAGAGTAGGTTAAAAGTAACTTGATCATTTTAGCCAGATCCCAATCTCCCCTTTAATATGACTCAGAAGAAGGTTCAAGACCGATATCACCTTATTCCGCATATAAAAACGGGATAATATTAGCAATCAATGACCCAGAGTAATAAATCTTAGTCCCTTGTGGAAGTTGTGAAACTTGTCAGGAAGCAGTTACAAAGAACGGGAACAAGGTCTCGAACGTGGATTTGTGACAACACACACAGCTTCAAAACAAAGCTGTTAGCATGTTTAGAGGCCAGTCGCCCTAAGAATCGAAATCGAGGAGTTCTAACTTCTTGATAGGGCTAGTCTTTTAAGGTCATATATCCTGTTTTAGGGTGTTATAAGGTTGCAGCAGGTTCTTAGGGTTGAGTAATGGTTAGGGTAAGGGTTAGTGTTAGGGTTAGGGTTAGAATTAGGGTCAGTATTAGGGTTAGGCTAATGGTTAAGGTAAGGGTTATCGTTTGGGTTAGGTTTAGAATTAAGATAACGGTTAGGTCACAGCCTAGGGTTTGAATTAGGGAGAGCGTTTGGTCCAGGATTGAAGTTAAACATTAATTTTGTTAGTGTACGGGAAATCGACTGCTGAATAATTATTTTTACATGAGCATGTCTCGTACAAACCTTGCTGTACGTAAAACCGTACTCCAGGACATCCTCAGAGTGTTTATCATAACGAGTATGTGACGGTTCCTGACGCAAGGCATTAATGCGAAAGTTATTTTGAAGACTTTACATACAGTCACCATCCTTTAATGTTCGTGAAATCCTTTGCGTCGGCTTCTTTGAGCCTAATTATCTTCCAATTAAATTGTGAGAACATAGCCTCAAAAGAAGAAAAAAAGAAGTACTTGTATGCCATTCAAGGCTACTATCGGGAAAATAATCAACATGCTACTTCACAACTAAACATAGGGTATAGATCGTTTAATACCATATTGCTTAAAATTATATAGAGATAATCCTAGTGCGCTTCAAGCATGAAGTGTAACGCTTTTTGATGCCTCATATTCTTTCAGCCTGTTGTAATCCGTCCACATAAAAGGATCATAGTTGGTTCAAGGTTGAGATTTGTGTAATCTTAGGGTACTTCCCTAGCTTCCTTAAGACACTTCCTTGTCAGTTGTAAACAACTTGTTACTGTCAGCAGTCAGAGGGGAAATGGATACCTTCTTTGAAGTTCAGTTGCCTACAGCGACGTAGCAAAAGGTGTAACAGGGAGAAATCCCTCCCCCCCCCCCCATTCACCCGATTCACATGCCATGCCAGTTTTTGTCTTCATTCTTTCATTTATTTATTTATTGACGTATTTATGTTTTCTTTTAAAAGGAAAGGTAATCTTATTCAGAGCCTTTGGATCTTGCCTTACCAGGGAGCCCTGCTATTCCTTTGATAAAGAACAGGATCGTGGAATACTACTGCCCTATCCTACACTACATTTATCTCTCTCTCTATTGGAACACTAATGATCTTGTCTCACCAAAGAGATACCAGATATCCTCCTTGGTCTCACCCACAGGCATGATGGTACCCCATCGGCCATGGCGCTACCCTCTAAATCCTGAAACCAGACTGGCTACAAATCCTTTAAACCCGTGGTATTGTCCAATGCATATGGAACAATCTACCTGCTCTGAGAGATAATACCTCACTTTACTTCTTATTAACAAAACAACAAAAATCATAAAAGTGAAAACACACCTCTAGAATTCTTTAGTTGTCCTAAGTGTCCTAAGACTAAGGGACAGCGCCTCAATTGTATCATCTGCAGGCTCTGGAAAAGGCTCTAAAAAATCAAAGAATATCGATTCTACGCCATAATAAATGGCAATTATACAGGATTGTCTTCCAAGGTCTTGTCAGAATATTTTACCCATAGGCCATAGCACACATACCACAAGCATCTGTCAATGTCCTTCATATAATTATGTCATACACACATTCAACAAGAAGCACATTAATTAAAATGAAAAAATACATTCAAGTTTTCGTTAATTCAAAGCCTCTTTAATAATACTTCCATTATAATAATAAAAATGATCAGAGGTATCTTTACAATAGTGGTAGAAGTAAAGAAAATTAAAGAAAACGCACAAACACAGACACAACTAACCTACACGCACCCGATCGCCGACATACACATATACGCGCACACACGCGAACAAGCGTTTTAGAGCATGCCTTGTCAATTGGTAATAAGCTGCTCAATTCGTGTTCAAAGAAATGAAAGTTGACCACTAGATATTGTGTATTTTACTGAACTTGTAATATATCCCTTTAACAGCAGATTCCATATATGCATATTTGACATTGTGACCTTAAACTATGAAATGAACTAGACTTTGATTCCCAAGGGTGGGAGGGTGTCTAATTTCGTTCCCAATTTCGGAGATGGTTTTCCCTTCTGCTCTTTGACTTCAAGGAGGGCCAGAGATCGCGATTAGGGTGTCATCCTCCCCCGTCCTCTGGGGGATGATTCAGCCCAACCCACGTCCAAGTACCATGGACATCCACATCTGGTGCTCAGACTTTCAAAACATTTGGGGTGACAATATAAACAAGGTAAGTTTCGCCATATTTACAGGTCATTCTACAATTCAGGCATTTGATAGAATGGGAGGGGGGGGGGGGGAGGGGGAGGAGGGGCAATATAAAAATATTCTTAATACTACTTTTGCCAGGGATTTATAATGAGAAAACATTTGTAAAATGCAAAAGTGATGCAGTAATAGGGCGTTATGAACACAAAGTAATCAACAACCTTAATTTTCTAAACTTTGAATAATCAATATACTTTTTTTGAAGCGAAACCGTCAGTATTCCATCGAAATTTCCTTGTAAGGTACTACAAGACCTTTCTTTTTCGTCAAATATTTTCCAGTGCCACACCTTTAATTAAACTTATAATAAAACATATTGATGGAGAGAGATGTCTTGAACATTTCTTTTCCCTCCATGCGATCATATATTCATCCTACCCTCCGCTACCTCCGTGTGGTATTGTCTCGAGAGGGAAATTTATATTTCATTATTCCATTAGACATGTTAGACATGATCCTTACACTCACATTGCGGAATTAATTTGTCTAGGTGGAAGGAATTCTGACTAGTAGGTACATCAATCAATGCCATACATGGGAATTTCATCCATGCATTCACATGTACCTGTATTGTGCTAATGACTGTGTCACTTAACGGCTTATTGATGGATCATGACGCATTGCCGATTTACTGATTGTAATCCAAAGTCATAACTTAGAACAAATATACATTCGATTTCTTTGTTATTTCGTGCCACGAGAGGATTTAAAGATACAATTGAGTTCCGGTAAATATAGAAAATAAATGTTCACAGAATCAAACGAAACTTACCCTGAATGTTCAAGATTACAAATAAATGACATGTGCGTAACAATATTTTGGTGGAAAATGGTAAGTGGCTGAGTAATGAGCATAGAAAGATAAGGAAATCCGTGTAAGTAGACCCGACACCATGGGCTTATTCAAACACAGGGCTCTATAATACATACGTTATGTGCAAATGGGAGTTTAGGAATAGTGAAGATATGAATTGTTGAAGGTGCAATCAATCATACACAAATTGGCAACTCTGTGACGTATCTTGCGAGCTCCCCTCCCATTTGCCCTGTGCAGAACATGTCATAAACTTTTTTTTTCTTAGTTATTGATGACGGAATAGATTTGTTTCAAATAGGGGATTAATTGTAATCAGAGTGGATGTAGGTTTAGGAGGGAAGCTCGCAAGTTTTTGTTGATGATTTTCGCTGAGCAATGTGGAATGTGAACGAGTTGCCAATTTATATCATAATTTTCTTATTTTTCATAATTTTTTGCTCAAAATTTCATTGACTTGTTTCTTTATATAAATCGCGGAGAATCTAATGATTTTCATCTCTTGTTTCCTTTTTTGTTCTTGATTTTCGTATTTCCTTTTCTTATTTCACTATTAATAGTGACACCCTTATTGTTTTTTATCTGTGTTTTCCATCCCTAAACGTCATTTAGACAATCATTAATCGCTACGTGCGTCTGATTCCTGATTCCCCGAATAAATTACATTGTTACATCCCCCCCCCCCTTTTTTCAATCTCTCTTTTTCCCTTTTGCATGAAGTAGAAACGTATCGTCCCTTATTTTCTTAATAGAATCAAAGTATTCGGCATGAGGGCATGGATGATATTGAATAATTATAACCGTCTTTGGATTTTATTCAGGAGTGATCAAACCATCTTCCGCAATCATTTAGATGAGACCAAGGTCGAGGAGGTCGTTCTGAAACTGGGTCCCGTTTTGACACCACTGGAGTCTCGATGGTTAATGGAATCGACAGAGACCATTAAAGAGATGGTTGAGTTTTGGTAAAGATGAACATTAATTTGTGATCCCTCTCATTTTTGTATACCAGTTTGAAAGAGTATCGGGGTATACATGTCCCTTGGAAAGGACTGGTCTTTAAAATATCCACTTATTCGAAATACCACGATGAATAACCGAATTTGGACTGATCTTTCGTGTCACATGCGTCTACCTTTGGTCCCATATACCCATTTCTGAGTGCAGATCTGTTTTCAAGTACTAGATAATCAACCGTTTCCGGTGGCTTCCAGATATTTTTTTTCATGACCATTTCTCAACCTTATTTGTAGGTTGAGTATTATGGTCATGCCATGTCTCTTTGAAGAAAACAAACATGTAGTTGGATCGATTGTAGAGGAGAGCAGAGGAGTTTAAAGGGGTATTCTAAGTGCAAATATTACAACAACACTCACATCGCGTTTAGCATAACAACTGGGTAAATAGAAAAACATCGTATTGGGTTGGGCATCATCAGCATGATATGAAAACTAACAATTGTCCTGCTGCGAATTTTTAACAATGAAAAGCACTGCACATACATGTAGCAACATGGAATTGCAAATAAAAGCTATATCAAGATTTGGTCCATTGTTGTTCAATGTTGACATTCGTAATTGGATATTGTGTAGGTATTCCAAGTGCAACTCGGTCATGAAACATTGCTACCAAGGAAGTCTTCTTCATTCTTCTGTATTGCTGCGAATTTAAAAAAAATGTAAGGCACTCCCCATAAATGTGGATACATGGGATTACAATTACAAGCTATATCAATAATGTGCTTTGGTCTTATAGTGTTTACTACTGACATTCGTAATTGGAATATGTGGAGGTATTTCAAGTGCAACTCTGACATGAAACATTTCTACCAAGGAAGTCTTTTTCATAGGGATAACCAATACGGATAAAAGCCCTCAAACACCGTCAAACCTTTTTTTCAACCTGTAATGCTTTCTCAGATGTCATGTTAAAATTATAACCACCACCACCATCACCACCACCACCACCACCACCAAAGCTCAAAACTCAGAACTCGACCTACGCTTTAATCCCAACTGCTCCCTGATTAATTAATAGCCATCGCAAATGACTTCAAGTTAATTGAGCCATTACTACTTCTGAGAAAGGGTTTCACACCTCTGAAGCAAAGCATGTCGCCTTGAAGTTGAAGAAAAATCAGTGGGAAAGCATCATCTCTCCGTCGTCGCCTAAATTAAATGCAAGATATAACTATGGTTCAGCATTCTTTTTAAGTGATTATAGGTCAAGAACGGAACCTTATTTCTTCCAAATTTAAAAGCCATAATTTGTGTTAATGGATATGTTTCTTTGTTTCATATGTACCGAGCGTGACAATGATGCATATACATGCATTTATCTATTAGGACAGTGAAACTACTTTGGGTTGCAAAGAAGAATTAAGAAATAAATAATTATAGCCAGGGAGATAGAGGGAAATTGCCTACATAGCGGATGCTCAATACATCCCGACAAATGATATGCAGATAGAAGAAGGTAAGGGTTGTCAAATTAAGATCGAGTGAGTGTGTGTTTGTGATTGCGTGTGTGAGAAAGAGAATTGGAGAGAAAAGGGGGAGAAGGGATATTTAAATATATATATATATATATATAGGACACAAGGTAGATAAATAAAAACACCGGAGAAGTGAATATTCCACTGACGTTTCGGGCATATTCACTTCTCCGGTGTTTTTATTTATCTACATGTACCTTGTGTCCTATTCATTTTATGCACCGACGCAGAACCATTTATTTTTACATTATATATATATATATATACATATATATATCTTTAAAGAGAGAGAGGGGGAGGGGGAATCGAAGGGGGTGGGGGGGCAGAGCATCGATTGAGTGATGTCGTTCTTTCCCGCGATTCTCAACATCAACATCATGACCATATATGCATGGTAATTGGCACCAGATTATTTTTAAAGGTGCATTTTAACGTCTTGCTTTAATTTCTTTCTAGCAGTATACGGTTGCGTCAGAGTGTCAAACACAAATCCAACAAATTCGATTCAACACCATAGAAGCAGAAGCAACACCTCATAGTTTCATGATTATAGATTATATATTTGTTTTTACCATTCATAAGCCATGCTTCCATGACTCAGAACAAGGCAAAATGACTTGCGCAAATACGTTTATCGAAGAGCACTCATTCCGCTTCAGCTGCAGAGAGTTCTCAAGAAAAGGTTAATCTCTGGTCATGCGAGTACCTTGTTATTAAAATAGAAGTCTGAACATACTGAAAGCAACCCGGAAAAGGTTTGGTTTATGTAGTATATGTATATGATACATGCTTCCGCGACAATGGATTCCCCTCAAGTTGTCTCCACCAACCGAATTCCTTATACCAACCCTTGACACAACACTATTCTTATCCCTAACCCTAAACCTAACTTCAAACGCTAAACGACCTTTAATTTTTACCTTACACTTTTGACGAAGTAAAGCCGGGAGCTATTGCCACCTGGCAGTCATCGAAGCACCATACTGTGAAGGTTTGTAACGATCACATGAAATGAAACACGCTGAAAATGAAACGCACTGAAGTCAGAAATGTATATATATGAGACTAAACATAGTATGGCAAGAAGATCTGCAAGGCCAAAGCTATTTCTGTTCGTATTCACAATAAGGTGGCATTCGAAGAGCGATGATCTTTCCAGAGGATAAAATGTGTTAACCGATTAAGTTAACGCCCATCTTACTTCAAACCTTAACGCTATCATCTTCTTTCAAAAGGGACATACACAAACAAAATAAAGCTCATGATTATTTTCATTTTTACCAGTACTCCTTTTTCTCTCTAAAGATTGAAGGTCTTGGAATTAAGAATACCAAAGTGCATGTACTTTGGGTTTAGGCATATGGGAATGACCTGAAATAACTTGCTCTTAAGTGCATTTCTACATCAACCTGGGAATAGTGAATGATGATTAGGAGTGTGGTGAGATTGGCTCGATTTCAATCCGATTTAAAAATCTTTGCTCGACGAACGCTGCTCATTTTATATTCCCTTTCACAATTATTTGCCTTTCCTTCCATTTTACTTCTCTACCTGCCTCTCCCATCTCACTCCCTTTCTATCTGTCTCATGTACCTTCTCTCTTTTTCTCTCACTCTTACGATGCACTCCGATTTGTTCTCTTATTTGCTTTCTCACTCTAAATCTCTACGCTAATGTTGGCATCAACAGACATCAACAATACAACCTGAATTACTTTACTGGGATACAATACTTTTTTCTCGTCATGCAAATGCAACCAGAAAAAAAATCCTAATTTAGGAGAACGCTATACCACTATCTATATATATTTATGTACTGTGTAACTCCTAAGATAATGTAATATAACTTTAAAATATTTATGGGGAAAAATAAACAAAGATTAAAAAATGTACTTTAATGTATCAATTGTGTACACAAGTACGTTATAAAAGAAATAAGTTGAGGAAAGTTAAAAATTAAAAGTGGACAGTGCACTTATAGTTCACCCATCTCGGCATATAATTATGGTAGTCTTTAAAACATATTATTGCGTATATGCTCATGATAATGATTGTTAATAAATGCCAAAAAGGTGCTTCAATTGAACGTGAATCTCCTTATTTTTCTTTTCATGCAGGTAAAAACATCGATTCCCACTCTCAACTTCATGTATATTAGGTTAGGGCAAGAGCACTTATCCTTTAAGCTGATTGATGTTTGATGGGAATGGGGTCTTATAAGACTCGACCCGAAAGAAGGCGGTCAAGGGTCACTTCATCAGATAGGTGACCTTTAACTGCCATCCCTGAGGAGTAGTAACCCCACAAATTGATACCAGTGCTTCTCCAGTCGAACAGTGAAGTGGCCAGATAAGAATATACATATTGTACTTGACACTAGGAAACGTACATGTATGGTCTGCATTGTTGCCGTTGCATAGTTGCAAACGGAGAAAGAAATTATGATAATGATGTCCCTTTTGATATGGGTTCATTGTCTTCAGGGGTACGATTCCAAAGGGGTGCGGCTTACCCACCACGCCCAGTTTTAGCTCTTGCGGCGCCATTTAGACACATTTTAGGAGAGGTTGGTTTCATGTTAACATGGTCGTTGTACATCTCCTGGATAATCTAATGCGATTGTGTTGTATTTCAAACTTTACCCAGTATCATCTGTAAAAAGGAACGTTTCGAGCATGCTTTTTCTTGATGTTTAATTTCGTAAAAGATAGATCCATTAACCTACTAAAGTGAAAAGGTATACTACAATTTATTAGGTAACGTTTGTTCCACATAGTCTGGAGTTGCTGCTTAACTACTATCATGATTACAAAGCTCCTCACATATATATTGTTTGTTAACTTTTTTGGTAATCATACTGATAGAAATAACCAAAGATCCATTATATCCACCCCCTCCTATTGGAACAGATCTATACAGAAATCGTGGACTTTCACCAGTGTGTTCATGTTTTTCAAAAATCATGACTACCCCAGCGATCCTAGATCTGTCTTTGACTGAAATCGGATACGACTAATTTCAAATGGTACATGTATCTAGGACCACTACTGTTCATACATAATTATTCTAACATGTGTAGGACACCCGCACGTATTTATAGTTTGTTTCAAGAAATTTACTAGCCGTAGATCGTGGACAACGATGGACTATATATATTCGGCAAACCTAAAGTAGATCACTACTTGTACACTGTCTAGAAATAGTTCACGTTCAAGCGCAACAGCTTGGGGTCTGGAATCCTCATCGAAAGGGAGTCCAAGAAGATTTTAATGACCCTCGCAGGACGATCACCTCCCAAGAATTCGAGATCTCACTCCCTTCCAAGCAAGACCCATCGCGAAGAAGAAGAGAGTGGGATTTCGCACCCTCTCAACTCGAAGTTTTAAAGGCATTGGTTAACAACGTTTCCAGTTTTACAAATTTGAGATGCATGGTCCTACGTGTTTTGTCTGTGATATGGTGTAATATTAAAGCCCTAATAAATTGCGTTTCAAAATGATCACGAAGTGCCTCAAAAAAGTAAAATATCTTTCAGTGACCGATTTTACCATACTCATTTTCCTCTGTTGACTGTTAGATTCCGTTGGGAAAACGTTTTTTGAAATTTTGAATTCCAATCATAGGTATCTTGATAATCAGACAGGCGATCGGCTTGTAAAAGGCATGGGATTCCTGACTTTAATACCGAAAGGTTTATAATTATGATTGCAGCATGAGCTAAATTCAGGATTTTGTTTAGAATCTGAAGCAACGATACCCAATCCCTTTAATATGAAGTCATAAGACGTACAAAGCATATGCTATATACTGAGTAGGCATATCATCTGAGGCTAATTGGGGTAACTTTCGAAGGAGAGTTTTGTTTTTCTCTACTTTCTGTCCTGGACTCTATTGTCTGAGGGAATTGGCTTGGGGTCTATTTGTGGTAGGGCTGCTTGTCCAAAGAGGGTAGTCGTCCTAGGGTAGTTGCTCGGAGTTTAAGTTATCCTGAGTCGGTTATATTCGAGTAATTAACCAAAGTAGTAGTCCAGATAACAAGCTATAGAAGGCACAGACGCGACTGAATGGACGGATTGTCCGAGGCTAAGTGGGGTATGTAACTTTCTAAATGGATAGGTCGGGATTAGTTGTCTGAGATAATAGACCCAGGAATAGTTAGCCAGAGGAAGAGTTCGTAGGGTGATCGTCCTAGTGAAGTTAGGTAATGGTCCTAGGAGTAGTTTTATGATGGTAATTGCCTTGTAGTCGTCCCGGTGTAAGAGTCCAGAGACAGTTGTGCTGCTACAGGTAGGGTAAGCTATCATGAAACGACTTTCCAACTTATTGTATATTTGTTAAACATGCCCTCTTATTACTCATTTCCATGGCGTAATTACGCTGGTTTAAATCGAAAAATCCCTGACAAAATCAGAAATATATCCGATGACGATGACTTCAAGTGAATTTGTTTTAACATTTATTGCTCAGATTGTATATCAAAGTTAAGTTCCCATGAAGAAATTTGTTGACATAGACCTATTATAACAAAAGCCAGTTTACTTTTAGCAGGGTTACAGGAAAATAGTCATTGAACAAATAAACTAAATTAATTAGGTTACATGCTTTGTCATTCATTGAATAAAATACAAAAATTCCCCCATGAATTTACAACAACAACAACACCAACAATAACGACTTCCGTTGGCCTAGAATATGAATTTAATTTGATCGTGTCACGAAACGAATATCCCCAAACTATTTACAATCGCTTTTAAAATAGCATTATAACAAGAAGATAAGATTTTGAAAAGTCCAGGTGAGAGTCATTGCCCATATACTAGTATTAGGTGCAATAGGGTAATAGTCTAATTTTCAATAACTATTTAAAACACAATAATTTCGTTTTAGTATCATGAGAAGACCTTAAACGCTACATTATACTTTATTTCAGTTAAATTCATTATTTTATCAGAATTATGTTTTTACGAAAAAGCGAATTTGTTTGGATCTTTTATTTTTCAATTCTTCAAATCACCTTAACTTTCCGTATACTTTCTTCCTGCTTTTCTGTCGCTGTGTCCTATTTGATTTATTACATGCATTAGGAAAACAGTACAAAAGCACCCTTATCAAATTAAAGATAATTTTATGCACACATGCATTCGAGATGGATTGCTTTGCTTTGATATACCCAGAGGGCCTCTGGTAACATTAATGACTCGCTTGAATGTCAGGTCTCCTATGTCATGACATTTATTCCAAGGAACATCTGAATGTTAACCCACAGAGTAGCCCACGGCAAAATAATGAAAAATAATTAATCATTTAGGGCAATTTGTATTATAATTTTGGTTTAAAAGGAATGTTTTGTGGTTGAATTGAAGATAAGTTTTTGTCCGCAAAGATTTAGTGAAATACATTGACATTCCACAACCGAGAGAAAGACATGAAGGATTGACGTAATTACAACTGAAAGTATTGAATCTTGTGGCTGTATGTAATAAATCTACAATTCTACTTTACGGTTTTCCAAATTCAGAACCGAATTTATCATTCTTGATTACCTTGTTGACAAACTTGCTGAAAACCACAACCTCAATAATTATGTTCAGGTTAAAATTATTTTCCACACGACATTTGTTTTCTTGCTTAACTTTCTAACCAGACGACAGTTAGAAAGTTAGGTTCCTCTACTCACGAATTATGTTACACTCCAATATTCAGAAAAAATGGATTTGTGCTTTTTCTTCCTTAACAAAAAGGCCTTTAAATGCAAATTTATTTTTCATTGCGATCTGATTTTCAGTGAATTAGAAACAAGTTCACAAAGGGCAATAATAACAAAATTAAATGTCTGCTCAGAGTTAGAAGGGAGTTAATGCATTATCATTGCCTACACTTTACGCCATTTTTTTTCCTTACCGGGTTGAAGCAATCATTGTTTCCCGCCCCCTTATCAATCCCCCTCCACTATCCCTTTACCAGCGGTTGGTACCCACTCCATGGAATTGATGCAAACGCGCAACATGTTATGGACTTCATTCACACGTGATCCAATAAATTGCCTCGGTAAAACAACAAGGCAAAATATAGTTATTTTAAGCGTAAAGCGATAGAAATTTGGTGTTGAAAAAAGGGTACCTGCGCGCAATAAAGACCGCTTCGAGTCTATAACTGCCTGAATTTGTATTCATTTGTAAGATGAGGAATTTGAAGCTCACCTCGTATCCAGCAAGATTTTGATTCCATTTTACAGAAATGTGAAACATACTCCGGCTCGCCACCATCGTACACATGGCTGCTATTAAGATGAATTTCAAAGAAGTCCATCTTGCTTTATCATTGGTGCTGAGAGGACATCGGTTTCATCCAGGGTCGAGGTAATGACCATGAGCAGTGAGGGTAGAGGGTGGAGAGGAATGGAGAGGGGAGCCCCCAAATCAAATGCAAAGACAGAGAGAGAGAGAGGGGGAGGGAAGAGGGAGAGAGGGGAGGGGGAGAGAGGGTGAGAGAAAGAGAGAGAGAGAGAGAGAGAGAGAGAGAGAGAGAGGCTACGATAGCAAATACTTAACACAAATCAGCAAGAGGCAAATTTTAATTTGGAAAAATCATGATACTCGACAAAATTATGTTGAAATATGGGAATATGAAAACGACATATAACATAATCTCAGCATGGTTCCTTTGTTAAGATGATAGGATATTGAGAAATTAGCCCCTATAAGAGCTGATTTTCTGATTATTTTTGTTTTAATTTAGTTATGGGGAAAGGAAACGTCAAGGGATGATGACCCCCTTTTACTATCTACCCCTATTCGAATCTTTTGTTGATTCGTATTTTGTATCCCGAGTAAGACGCCCCTCCTCCCCATCATGCCGGTTGCGGCCGCCCCGCCCCATGAATTTAGCTAGGCTACGCAATTGACCATGAGTGCACATTGTACGAAGGTTACAGAGGGGCCATCCTGAATATTTATAGGTAGAGTGACCAGCGCAGTTCAGCTTGGCTGGGTTTCAACTTTGATTTATTCATTCATTTATGCATGCCCCATTGATCGGAAAGATGTTTCACTGAAACTTATCTTCGTCTTGAGTAAATTCCTCTTCTATTTTCTCCATTTCTCTCTTTTTTTAACACGCAACCAAGGATGTGTGTCATATCAAAAGGTAACGTTTATCCACGCTGAATTCAAATGGTGAAATATATTCGTCCTGATATTTTTTGTTATCTCTTTATTTGCCAAACAAATTAAATAATCTCCCCGTGCCACATGCATTGTATTTATTATGGGATAGATGAACTAATTCCTTCAAAGTTATAATACATGTAACTGTTTCAAGTGCAAGATTAATCTATATCGGTGTGGGCTTTCTTAGAGCTACTTAAAGACCAAAGCCATTGTGTTGCACAAAGAGTATTTCCGTAAGCGGGTGCCTATTGTCTTGTCCAAAATAGCACGTGTGGCGAACGAGAACACCGTGAGGAGAGGCAAAGAAAGGACCTGAAATGTTAGTTGCTTAATCTATTACCATAACTGAAATCATTTTAAATAAGAGTATTGAAAGAGGCGAAGATTTTTTTAAAAATTCATATGAACAGATCTTACTCTTGAGTATAATTTATTTTTTCTTCCTTCATACGTTTTATTTAAACATGTTACCATCGAAGTAAATATTTATTCATATCTATAACAAATATATCTATTCATGTCAATTGTGAAAGGTGAATTTAACTTTTGGATCCTTGGTATAAACGTTAATCACTCCTATACCACAAGTGAATACGTAAGGCAGGACAAATATAAATATATGATTCTTAGCTTTCCAGTTTTTATTTTATTGTTTCAATGCAAATTCATTATTCTCCTCTAACAAACTCTTCTATTATTATTATCTTATTGATTGCTATATGCTAATAACATCAAATATATGTACATTCCCAAATTGAAAGGGAAATAAATGAATCGAAATGACGTCAAATGGCAACATTGGAAACATACTTTGATCTTGATACTAAACATGCCCAACTTCTCGTTGGTTTTGTGCAATGTTTCTGAAATGTCGCTATTCTATTTGAAACACATGAACGAGGAGCTGATGAAACATGTCTTCAATTCGAAAGAGATCGATTGGGACATGTCATCCAATACTGCTTTTCCTTTCCACCTGTGTCATTTGCAGATTGGATGTTAGATACCTTTGATAGCACAAGTTGTTCAGCTACATGTATAACCGAAACTTAACTTTTAACCATTAGCTTTACAATATGCTGAAGGCAACCTTTCCATTTCCTCTGAATGTCTTTTAGAACGAGAAAATCAATCATTGTCTCAGCGCGATTGTCTCTAAAACTGCATCGAAAGTGCTAATTTACATGATTGATTTAACATATTCCATTACTAGATATCTAGATGTGTATCGATTGTGTACGTTGTAATGGAGTGTAGTGGTATAGAGGTTCATTAACTTGACTCTCACTCCAATGGTTGAGGGTTCGAATCCAAGCCCAACACTAATGTCATTTAGGAAAGACATTGAATCACATTTACCACTCTCCACCCAGGTGTAAATGGGCACCTGGCAGGTGATGGGGTAATAACCTTGGTCGGCTCTATCAAAGCTACTGACGTTGATGCTAAGAGCGTTCAAGAGATGCCTTCCTACCGCTACCTATTGAACACCTGGGTGGAGAGTGGCAAAAGTAGACAAATGCCTTGGAGAGGACACTCGTACCATGCCACGGTTCAAACACATACTTTAGGAAATTCCCAGTCAAGTGCTTCGCAACTCGACTACATCACCCTTTGTAATATTTAGTCAGACTTTATGTCATCATTTGCATGTCCCTTCGATTATAATTTTTACTCCGTTTTCGTGTTTTCGTGTTTCATTTTCAGAACGGGGACCTAGTATGCTGCAACATAATAATAATAATAGTTTGTTCTTATAAAGCGCTTTTCATAAAGCTCACTTGGTAGATGTGCATTAATGCATATTCGGGTGGATGAGAGTTGAAATTTGTTCAGGTAAAGTTACATGGTTATCCCATTATGAGCTTTGAACGGACCCTGGGCATATGATCAATCATGCCGATTGTTCACAAATAGACCGTGGTCGGCATAATTATCTTTGAAGATGTCTACATATTAACACTAAACATTTTCATCTATTTATTACGAGGCGATTATTAGAAAGTGTTGAATGTATACAATTTTCATTAAACTCTATGTTAAAATTGCTTGATTTCTGTTTCACTGAATCTCTTCTTCGTATTATGACGCCAATGACGAGTGGGGCTCAGAAGACAAGTCTAATTTTGATTTGATCATAAGAACATTATGGTTGGCCAGAAGATGAGAGGGAGAAATAGAGAGAGAGAGAGAGAGAGAGAGAGAGAGAAATAGAAGGGAGGAGGATAGGAAGAAGGCGGGCCGATGTTTGAGAAAAAGGAAAAGTAATCGGGGGGGGGGGGGAAGTAAGGATGGGAACTAGAGTCATTGTTTGACCTAGTTTCTTTTCAGACCTTCTAATATAGTGTCATTATCATTTCTACGCAGGTGACAAAGATCACAAATTCCAATACGGTGATATCAACAGAAAGTAATAAAATAAAATAATTCAAGAAAGACAGAAATCGGAGGTGACTTTCAAGTCTCAATATACAATTGCATCTCTGCTAAATGCAGTCTGTTTTGTCTACCATGTGACAATTCTAGATAACCTTGAATACGGACTCATATATCAAAAGGGAAACTGATAGTAAGTTCATTTTCCGGATCAAAGAGTAATTGCACACAGAGTCAGTAGTCAATACCCATGCCAATCGTGTGGTTTCATACAAGTTGTGCTTACATGGATTAAATCTTTTAAGCACGTTTTATTTATATTTATTGTCTGATTGCTAATATAAGCAACTCGTGATGATACATAGTTTGTTCTCATTTACCCAGGGTAGCCACATCAGTATTAATACCGCTCGTACCGAGGTCCCTGCAATTGGTATTACCCCACCGTGGAATACACCCTAGTCGAGCGGCACAATGTTGGGGAAAACACCTTGTCCAATGAGGCTGTGAGCAAGGATCGAACCCGGAACCTCTCGTATGAGAGTCAGGAGTCGTCACCAATATACCACGGTATTCAAAATGCTCCCACCCATTTACTTTATAACAAGTAATTCCCAAATTAACATGAGTAACCTAAACCAATTATTCTCGGAATGCGATTTCATCACCAGAACTTTAAATTAGCTGTAATGACTTTCAACATAATTATGACAAAGTATCGGAGCTAGGAGCTTCATGAAGATAATGCTCTGTTTTTTCTTTAATGAAGGGCAATCCGATTTTCCTGACAACTTTCGATCGATCATGATGATTAGAGAACAAGGCCCCAGTCTTATAAAGTGTTACGATTGATCTAAATCAATCGTAAGTCCTCCAATCAATCGCAGGTTTGCCGTTTCCTATCTCCTATGTACATTGTTGTGATTGATATCAACGTTTAAGGGTTGTATATGCGACATTTTTACCTTTGTATGTATGTTTTTATGTGAATGCAGGGCTCTCTGGGAGAGAAGATCCAGAAATGGACTTGAAATGAGACCACCCTGTTGAAATAAAGCTTTAATAAATAAATAATAAAAAAATAAGACGGGGCCCAGGTTGGTGAACGTTTGAACAAAATCGGATTAACACTTTGACAGTTATGAAGTTTTGAATTAGTAGGCCTATTCTCTGCTGCTTATTATGTTCAGGAATCTCAGAGGAGTCATTTTACTGTGGCAAGTGAAAACTGCTCGCCGCTGGGTTGTCCACAGTACATGTATATCGTAGCTGTCCACAGTATATTATATTGCCAACAGCGATGTGCCAATTTGGAGGTTCCATAAACATAAATGATTACACAACTTGCAGAAGTACCGGTGTAGTTGCCTGATTTTGTAAAAACTTAACCAATTGCTTCTCTCATTTTCCTGCTTTCTGTCGTTGCATTATGCTATAGTCAGAAATCAAGGAGAAGGTTAAGTAATGGATCATATGAAACATATCCATTTTAACTCTTTTATGTCAGTTTGGAAGTATAAGACAATGGCACTGATCCCTGGAAATAAAATAGCTTTTAGAATCTGGAAAAGATGATAAGTTTGGATCTAAGTTTTAAGTCGTATATAGGTGTAGACCAACCAATAAACATAATTTTGCGTGCGATATAAGGG
The DNA here is from genome assembly GCA_035222895.1 of Strongylocentrotus droebachiensis. Classification (NCBI taxonomy): domain Eukaryota; kingdom Metazoa; phylum Echinodermata; class Echinoidea; order Camarodonta; family Strongylocentrotidae; genus Strongylocentrotus; species Strongylocentrotus droebachiensis. The sequence continues at coordinate 122,855 of JAVYIG010003926.1, forward strand.
ACTTTCGGCAAGATTGAACCCGTTTCTTTTCACTTTTTTCAAAATGTCTACTCTTATAAAGATACTTAATCAACCACTCCCAATAACTCCACTACAGTTCATGTCACAGTTTCATCATCGCACGACTAGCACTCAACTCTATGTTTTTTCCCCTTTAATTACATGAATAAGGTGCAGGAAATCGAAGCAACCGCCTTTTTAGCGCCCCTGTCATGCACACGGTCTAACGATCACAATCTTCGCTTCATTTTCCTTGAGTTACATCTTCGGTTTCACCATCCGTCATCGCAAGCGTGACTCATTGATGGAATCGAGCAGAACGATGTCGGTCGTGTCAAGTCATGAATGAACTCGACAATGATCGAATTCTTTCGAAGGAATAAGCCTCGAGTTTCTTCATCTCGTACTACCCGTTGATTTTGTGTTCTTGTTTACATCACTTCTTTCTAAGTTTTTGTTCATGCCTCTTCCCTTATTTATTCATTTATTTATTTCTTCATGTACTAATGTAATATGTCTATGTTATTAATCACTTATTTATTTATCTATACATTGAAGAATCAATTAAATGATTGATTGTTTAATTTATATATTTTAGACACTCAAAACAATTAGATCTTCGATACATATATAAATACAGTGCGTCCCAGAAAAAATGAAACCGAGAATTATAACTTAATCACAATTTTAATTAATAAATGACACATATTTGTACAGTTTATATCCTCCTTTTTCATCCGATGCAACTCACATGATGCATATTTCACGCATGAGTGATTAAAAGCAATTTTAGGAGAGGAAACCAAAAAGTTATTTGGCAGGCGGTATCTGAGTTTCAAAGAGAAAATCACATTTCTCGAAAGTTCATTTTCTTCCTTTTCATATGACACCTCGATCGGGAAAAATGAGCCAGGAATAACAAAGTTCTGTTTGTTTAAAACCCCACTGTCCTACCTGTAGCTACTTGCTCCCTCTATATAGAAAACTTCCCCAATCGGTGCCTGTTGGTCCCCCATGATCCTCTTTTCCTTATGTTAGTTGAGAGCTGAGTAAGTGAGATAGTCACCTGTCAGTGACCTCGCTGTGTGGTCTAATCCCTTCTGGCCCAGTAGTATTGACGGTCTTTAAAGTAATCCTCGCCTTTCCATTATTGATTAAATGAATTTGATTTCACTGGCTGCCAGCCGTAGCAACAAACATAGTTGACAAAAGACTTAACTCCGTTTCGTTGACGATCATCTTTCGTCTTCTCTGTGCACAACATGAATACACAGATGACAGACCGCACTTGAATGAAGTCATATACCCCGCGACTCTCTGCGAAAAGCTGACACCACCTTTAATAAAACACGTATGAGGAAGTCCAATCCGATTTTCTCCGGGATAGCGACCCGTCGACATTAGGTGGAGCAGATGAATGAAAATGTGTCATCCATAATTCATGGCGGATTTATTTGAGATTTCGAATCCGGGTGAGAAAAAACGGTATAATCTACACCATGCTGAAACATCCGAGAGGCGAGATTTGTTGCTCGATACGACACGCCTGCCCAGTGACGTAATGTGGGTCTAGGCAGTGAGGGGAGGGGGGGGGGGGTGGGGTTACTGGTGCCATGGGGTGCGGGGCGTCGTATCATGTTATCTTTACGTATTTCCTACCTTTTTTGTATCCTTTTTTTGTCATTCGTTAAAATGTACAGTATTTTGAAATAAGGGGAGGAAAGGAAGAGAGAGAGAGAGCGATAGATAGTGTGTGTTTTTCATTAATTTCCAGAAATTACAAGGAAAAGCAAAACAGACGTAAATATGGCCTTTGTGGATCCTGCCTTTAAGATACATGTAGCAGTCTCGACAACCCTCATAATATTCCATAACTCAGTTTACACAATAGACGCCAATATTTCAATACCATTGTGTGTATCACCTTATGCAACAAAACAAACGTGACCAAATTATGTGTTAATCATTATGCAGGTAGGCCTATAATGCAATATATATAGGTTAAAAATGTTACATCTTGAATAATGATGATGATGATGATGACATATTCTGAATTTCCATGGGGCCTGCTACATCAACGCAGCCATCATGTTCAGCCTCACCAGCACACGATGAATGCATATTCTACACTCCCTGTGTAACATTCCGTCCAGGCGCCATTTCGTCAGACCACTCAATTGCTGATTAATGTTTTCCATGCATGATTTCAAAATGAATTGTTGACCTTGCCAGTTCTTCTAAAGTAGGGCACAGACACGGGTCGTTACTTAGCCCAATTTTATTTGACTACAAACATTTTGACAAATGCATGCTCACAGTCAACAACTAAAATATGTATACTTTTTTTTTTAATTTGATGTTTTTGGTGTTTTTAGTAACTCAAGAATGAAATGTGGACTGGTTACATTAAAGCCTTTGTAGAATAATTCCAGATGTAAGCTCTAATATGTCACATGCTTAAGAAACATACATCGGGACGAACCAATTTTTCACATACTTTAAAAGTTACACAACTTGGTAAGTGTACGAATAATTTATTTGTTTAACTGTAAACTGTCCTCTACATAGACCTGTTCAATTCATATTTTTCTCACGCAAACACTTCATACAGATAAACCGCTTGACTTTCTCACGAAACGCATTGTAGTGGAAGGTTACAAAAGCCAAGTAATCAAATAACAGTATTTACATTAGGAGGCCAGCCTCAAGAAATCTGGAACACTAACTTTACATTTGAAAGAGCAAAAAGTCACCGATCCGAGATTCTACTGTCCAATAATTGTCTCAAAATGACGGTTTTATAGATCGGACTTTGGTCATGTTGGCACTGAGCATCCAAACTTTAAGTGTGCGGATCTGATACCTCATCAATCTACATGTATATACATGGACCAAACCAACGTCCCATTCTACGAATACGACTTAACATCGGGGTCTAGCGAAAGGGTTCGGTAAGGACGTGGGGGATAGGGACTCCCCCCCCCCCCCCGAACATATTTTTCTTCAAATACACCTAATAGGCCTATGTCAGCATTCGTCGGTAAATTTAATGAAATGTTTAAACCTTGTTTTATGCATGTGACAAAATTTCTGCCAAGTTGTTGGCTAGCTGTTCTATTAAAAGACCACCTCTAAAAATAAAAATCGAAACAGGTTTAGTTCAGCAACACCTCACATTTCCCCCCTGAGTCATATTTTTAATTATATACGATTTGGTGAATCTGTTGTGTGTTTATGATCGTATGGTTAAGGAAGTTGAAGGCAGTTGTGATTATTTTATGAAATCAATAATGATCTTGATCTTGTCACGCTTGTGCATGTACTGTTTTCATTTTAAGAGAAAAACAGAACAGTGATAGGTCTCTCAGCATTGTGATGTTTTGTTTTGGTTTCGAACCCGAGATCTAATGCTAAAGGCATAACATTGATCATTTTCTTCATCATGCTCATGGGTCGCCATGTCTAAAAGGTTGCATTTTAACCAATAACAACACATCAAAGTCATGTCCTGAATAAGCGTTCTTAATTGGATGAAAATCAACTTGCATTTCAGTTTATTTTTTGGGGTTGAAATTAAACTTTTTCTTCACGAGGTCTTGTGGCCTCGAGATCCCTAGGTCTCTTTAGGAACAACACCGACAGAGAGTGAGTGGGCAGAGAGGGGGGGGGGGTAGTTGTCGAATTATACGCCCTTTAACCTAGTTCAAATCATACTGTTTTGTCTGGACTAGGTCTTTGTGCCCTTGCACAATGTCAACCTCTATTGTTCCGCAAATTTATTCGAACCTTTGTCTGGGTTCGACGTGAATAGCTTGCGATGTTATGACAAGTTATTTTGCAAATTTACACTCATGCTGAATTGAACATGGCTGAATGTACATGTGTCATTATCTATTTTGGGAAGCTAATGGCTACACGTAATGTTAGTTTTGAAATCATGCACCCGAATGCTTGAGGATTAAGATATTAACAGCTCTCACAAGTACATTCTGAGCGATTGAACTGATGTTACCTTTCTGCAATGTAGTTTATAAGATAAGGGTGATTTCATAACAGGTTTTCTTTACGACATAAATCTTTTCTACCCATTTTCCATTCCAAAACTTAAATATCTTAATGTGACCAGCTACTCTTAGGAGACAGGTGGCACAAATCAATTAGTCAGTAAGATATTAACAGCTCTCACAAGTACATTCTGAGCGATTGAACTGAGGTTACCTTTCTGCAATGTAGTTTATAAGATAAGGGTGATTTCATAACAGGTTTTCTTTACGACATAAATCTTTTCTACCCATTTTCCATTCCAAAACTTAAATATCTTAATGTGACCAGCTACTCTTAGGAGACAGGTGGCACAAATCAATTAGTCAGTGGACAACATAGTCCTCAAAAGATTAAAAACTTAAGGTTTAAAGTTTGAAATGATTTGTTTTACATTAACATCAAAGGCATTTGAGATTCACCGAAGCTCAAGAGTTTGTTGGAATAAAGTTTTGCTGTTTTTTAATATAACATTTTTGTTAATGAAACTTGTTGAATTAAATAGATAAAGGTCTCTTCTTACGGGAGACATTGCTTGCACGGTATTGCCCATAATCACATTTCCCACTCCAGTCGAATTCCGCCGTTATCATTTTCCTCTAAAATTTGCATTGCTAATACCTTGATATTTAAAACATCAGATAGATAATCCTTTAGAATATTAATTTTATTACAATTAACGACAAAATGGAAAGGCAACAGAACCGTTTCAATTAACGGGAATGTTAACGAGTAAAATATGTTGATAACGCCTCAATAACGATGACAATCATCCTTGAACTAAACAAACCAATGCAATGTATTTTTAGAAACAACAGGAAACATGTGAGGTATTTTTAGCTACATTGTTCAAAACAAGCCTGTCATTCATAAACGCTTTACTAATTATGGCCATATAACGAATTTAACCAAAAATATGTGCGTGGTATTTAATTGTTTGCCCACGCATACACATACCTGTATACGGAAATAGCATCTCCATTGGTATTTGTTTCGATTGTGATATATTACCATGTCTTTTAAATGCCTTCAAATTAGGCGTTTTCCACAGGCCGATGTTTGGGGGAATTTGGCCCAAGTTCAAGTAAAGGTCTGCTTTGAGCCAGATGGACTCATCCACCTTAACCCTTTTAGGATAGGATCCATTTTAAGGGCTAGATTGATCACATGTTGTTCTTCAAGTTGGCAACAATAATTTTTTTTAAAATCTCTAAACTGTCCTAATAACATGTGACGTCTCTAAGAAAAATCTATGTGTACGGACTGTGACAGAAAATAGAGAAAATTACTAATTTTGATCGAAAAGAATGATTCAGAAAATCCAAATGTGTTGCCAATTTAAGGTTTTCAAAGCTTCATATCCTATTTAGATTCCTGGCATTAAACGCCATAATGGTCATGAAAGAAAAAGGGATGCAGTACATGCAGAAGGCTTTGCTCCTTTTGCTTATGCGTCTGTTATATTTGTTGGGGATCTGAATCAAAAGTTATTGAACCTAACGACAAATGGGGAATGATTGTCCTGAAAAATAGAGTTAACTCCTTCTGATTCTTAACAGACTCTTGAATAGTTGAGCCCGGTGCCAGAGGTCAAGTTGTTAGCTGATACACCTGGACGGTATCATATCATAAACATGTGATATCTGGAGAGGGAAATTTACATTTTAACGGCCGGGCTCGATACGTTGAAAGCGTTCGGGGACAGGGAGAGAGAGAGGGAGGAGAGAGAGGGGGGGGGGGGATGAAGAGAGAGAGAGAGAGAGAGAGAGAGAGAGGGGAGGAGGAGAGAAGAAAGACACAGAGAGACATAGAGAGACAGAGACAGTTAATCATTACACAAAATGAAGCCAAACACATGACCACATATATTTTGTATGAATGCTTGGAAATCAAATAGAATGCATACTATAAAGGAATATATTTGTACAAACGACATGCCCAATGCTTTCTTGCTGTACAGTATTTTGCGGTTTCACGACATGTCGTAAACACACCTATATTGCGTTTTGCTTGCAAATGGTTGTTGAGTTTATTAGTTACAGTTATCAGTTTCATTTATTAGTTACAGTTATTAGTTAAAGTTATTAGCTATTAGATAATGAAGCGGATCCTAATCCAAATGATTGGTTGAGAGCGTACACGTGACCAAGCATTTATTTTGCCTAACACGCAATAACCGGTCATTAGTAAATGCTAATGACCGGTCATTAGTAAAATCATTTGATAAAACTTCATTTTATGAAACAAATTAAAACATAATCTTATAAAACAAATAAAACACATCATTTTTTTCGGGCATTAGTAAAATTCCCCACACTCGATACCTTCGAAACAGTCCAAACACCCTCGGCTATCTCCTCGGGCGTGTGAGACTGTTCCAAAGGTGACTTGTGTGGATAATTCTTACTAATGCCCTCACTGCTGTGTATTATTTGTATAATATCTTTTCTGTTTTGACATAGTTTCTCAGGCTCTATCGATTGAATGATGGGGACTTAAAAGTTGAAAAGGAATTCAGCTGTTTGTCATATTTAAGTGTTTGTAGTCACATTATAATTTGCTTTATCCACGTTTTAGCGCCGTGCGCGCCCAATCACATACTAGCAATTGTACAATAGAATTACGTCAGAATACCGACGATTCTATTTATTTCGTGGGGTGAGCGCGCGGACGCACTCAATGGCAAAATGTTTAAAATAACCAGAATCTCGTTCATATTTTGCTTTGAGGAATATGGTATACTTCATCCCAATTCATTTATCGTGTTTTATGTGGGAAAACATTCTGAACAAAGTAATGCCATAACCGCCCTCCCCTAATCGATTATCAACCTCCAGAACTTGATACGCTATTACTCTTTATGTATGGCGTAGCGTGGCCCAGGCCGAGGGAATTTAAAGGCATCCTGGGGGGGGGGGGGGGGTCATACTTATCTGTCACAGCTTTGTGAAATGCGAATTAACAAGACCGCCAAATAAGGGAAGGGTTTGGTCGGGTTTCCTTCCGCTTTTCATCACATTCTCCTTTCCTTTTTCTTGTTTCGGGGAAAAACATATGTGCCCCCCCCCCCCCCCCGCATGCACCCCCGTATCAACGCCACTCTTCTCTCTATTGGTGTCATAATAGAGTGACATGTATCAAATATGACAACACTTAATGTGCAGTTTCGGTTGGTCTACTTAAAGATTACAGTCTTTTGTATTAAATAACAACAGGGTAGACTTTAGTGCTGTATTCAAGGTTTCATTTATTTTCGTCATATGTACACTATTGCTAACCTATAGCTTTCCTCTTTTATTTTGACACGTGTGTGCATAAAGCACTGTTTACCGTTTATCGATATTTTTCTTTAACAAATTATTCACATTCAACATTAATGGTAGCAAAAATGAAGGTTGCACGAAACGTGTTAAGATTTATATTGTGGTATATGTATCAAGATATACAGCTAACTACTACATTAATCATGCCCTTACAAAGTCATCTGTTTTTGAAGTATGTAAACAATTGATTTGTCACGATTAACGTTATCTTGAGAATGGGACATAAATAACAACAGGGTAGACTTTAGTGCTGTATTCAAGGTTTCATTTATTTTCGTCATATGTACACTATTGCTAACCTATAGCTTTCCTCTTTTATTTTGACACGTGTGTGCATAAAGCACTGTTTACCGTTTATCGATATTTTTCTTTAACAAATTATTCACATTCAACATTAATGGTAGCAAAAATGAAGGTTGCACGAAACGTGTTAAGATTTATATTGTGGTATATGTATCAAGATATACAGCTAACTACTACATTAATCATGCCCTTACAAAGTCTTCTGTTTTTGAAGTATGTAAACAATTGATTTGTCACGATTAACGTTATCTTGAGAATGGGACATATCAAACCTTACATCTAAAAGTATTCAACAAAGGCCATTATTCAAGCAGTTCTTGAGTTTACGAGAAAAAAAAGAGGAAACAAAGTTTACAACGGGTAGGAATGTTTTAATTGTTAACATAATAATCAACCTCAGGCTATTTCAAAAGCCTCGTCTATATCACCTATTGATATGTGTGAACATTAGAATGTATTGTAAAATATTTAGAACATTTATATTGGACATGGGAGAATGATTGAAACTGGCCCCTAAGTTGATTACAAGAAAGTCTTTTCGATCTTGTTATGTGTTTGATGTTTAGATGTACCTACGATGATTTAAAAGGAATATGACAATATACATCTTAAAGTTATTACCAGGGACCTGTTTTATTAAATGTCACATCTCTTTTAATATCGAATTCACATTGAGCCAATCCAATGCAACGATTGCAATAGCTTGTAACGGATACTCTAATTATGTCTGGTTCATGATAACATGTTTCATGAAACGGACCCAGAACCCCCTTATATCTTATTTTAGGCCTACAGATTTTTCGAATCACCTATCTAGATAAAACTCCCGTTTGATCTCCCACCGTTGGCATATGCTATGTCATTATTGTGATTGAGATTCAACAAATCATTAGGGAATATCTATCCTGCTCATTCGACTTTCCGACATGTTACCATGCATAGTATTTGGTGGTATAAAGAAAATGGAATTAAAAAAAACATTTCTAAGAAGTGATAATGAACATGACAAAAGAGTGACTCATCTGTTTTAAATTAGATTTAATCAGTAAAGAGAGGGAGAGTTAGAATCATATTGTTTATCGAGCGCAAAAGAAAAATCGATGTATTGCCATCACATAGGAAAATCTATAGAGATAATGGCTAAGCAGTGTCTTCACTGGGATGTAAATCACAAATAAACAAATCAAAATCCCCCCAGTGAGCAAAATATCGAAATAAATATAACATGACTTTGCGTGGAGTTTCCCAAAAATATAAGGACCATATATACATCTATGGGTCTATCTATATATCCACCTATCTCTCGTGTTATCTCTCTCTCTCTTTCTCTCTGTATATATTATATATAATTTACCTACCTACCTACCTACCTATATATCTGTCTGAGAGAGAGAGAGAGAGAGAGAGAGAGAAAGAGAGAGAGTAAGCAAGAAAGGGAGCAATAATGGTATATGCTCAGAAAATGGTGTCAAAAATGTGACTTGAATCTGCAATTCGTACACCTTGCCTAAGAATCCATTAACTCTCTCACCCCTCCGCTCCTCAAAACCCACGCCTTCACCATATGAAAACCTCGCCCTCGCAGGCAGAGGGTTAAGACACTGGAAGCATGAATTCATCTTAAGAATTAAATGGATGGAACACAAGTGTGTGTTCGAGGAGAGCACTCATATAATGGGAATTATTTGCCTCGGTCACACCGAAACAGACAGACACAAGTCCTACAACGGACAGAACAAGAATTGGCATTAGCTCAAGTGGCAAAGATTTTATCGATCAACGCTTGGTTGGGACTCTGAAGTTGGCTATTATAGTGGTGTGATTGCATTTTTACTTGGTCATCGGAGTACACGGGAGAAGTGTTAAGATTGTTTGCGATCAGTTATTTCAAGTGTTTGAGGATAAAAGAGGCTTCTGTAAAAGTAGAGGTTTTTTCAATTGCCTTGTAGACCGGTGGCCTTGACAAAATTGCCATGGTGACAAATCAGCGTGAAATATAATGGCTATCATGAATATAATTTATTAATTCTTTTGTTGTGGTTATGTTCGCCAGTTTCGATGACTAATTGTTATTAGACTTATTCAAAATAATGATGGCAATTAATATAAGTAATTGAAGCGCGAATGCAAATACATTGTGTTTTAATAACAGCGTACACGGAAATGAAACTTATGAATTTGAGTGTAACGAGTCCCACGAGTCATCGTACTTTTAATAAGTTGTAAATTTATCAATTTATCAACTTGATTTCGCTTTTGTTATTTATAATTGATTCAAATGTGAAAAGGGTATTCTGAGATTCGATAGTTATCGGACATTATAATGGAACATACACATAATTGTGATATCATGGTTGAAGGCCGACCTAAGGAGTGAACAAAACTAGTTATGCAAGAAACTTAGAAGGAAACGAGGGACAGAATAATACTATCTATGCTATGCCCGAAAACTGGAAGAGATAGTGAAAACAAGAGAGAAATAGAAAGAAAAAGAGAGAGAGAGGGAGAGAGAGAGAGAGAGAGAGAGCAAAGTATAATAACATGAAGAGGATGAGCATGATGAGAGGTGCCTGAGAAGGAGAAGAGGAGGAGAAGAAGGAGAAAGAGTATATGTAAATAGATAGAGGGAGTGTAGAGTTAGATAGGTAGAACGAGAAAGAGAGAATCTTATACAGAAACAGACAGAGAAAGCAAGAGAGAGATATAAAGAAATAGAGGGAGACAGAAAGAGGGAGAAAGAGAGAGAGAGAGAGAGAGAGAGAGAGAGAGATAAAGAGGAGGGAGAGAGAGGTACACGCACGAGGGACAGAATAAAATATGGACAGAGACAGCGAGAAAGAGAGAGAGAGAGAGAGAGGGAGGGAGGGAGAGTGAGAGAGAGAGAGAGAGAGAGAAGAAAAGAGAGAAAGAGAGAGTGGGAGAGAGAGATTGATAGATAGTGACAGAATAGAAAAGGTGTTGAGATATACCTGCGATAGTGAATACATTGGACGGGCCTTGGCGTGTCCCATTTTACACTCCGCCTGTTTGATGGAACAAACGTGCTGATAAAGTGTCAAATTTAATCGACTTTTTCGCGATCAAATGAAGAATAAAAACTGACTCATCCCTACCTAGGCCAAGGGTAACAATTTCATTTGTAATGAGTCAATGCCTTCATGGAAAAAAGGCAGAAAAAGAAGAGGGAAAGAAAAATAATTGGGTAGATTAGTCAGTTGCTTTTATACAAAGCCTCCATAAATCGGTCCTACAATTTTACCCTGGTCTGCTTTTGCAAGAGACTGATGAACGTCCCTTCTCGTCAATAACATCAAGATGATGCCTATTGATAGTGGGATTTGAGGGAGATCTTCTCTGGCCACCAGTCTAATACAAAATGGCAACCAGGCTGTTGCAGCTTATACGCAGTGCCTGCCGGAGGGGGGGGGGGGGGGCAGTTATTACACTGGATCAAAATATTACACATAAACATGCAGGATTGGTGTCAAGCCATGTTTGGAATGCCGGAAAACGGAATAAGTGGGATGTGGCTCTTGTGGATTTCATGGGTATTGCCTTAGTTATTTCCCTGTTTATACAGTAATGTTTGTTATTTTACACTATTTAAGTTTATATCATTTTGTTTTTCTTCGAACTGTGTAGAATTTTCCGCATATATTTTAGAGTAACCTTCATTTTAGAAAAAACAAGCTAATGAAACACAAATAACAAACAATCAAACGAAAACAATCAAACAAAAACTGCATGCTCATTTATTTTCTTCAGTTTCATCGATCAAATTGATATAGGCTAACATACATGCCTGTATTTGGAGATTGGAGTTGAGAGAAACACAGACCTTTGCGAACTAGATATACCCACTGAGTAATACCATGGACATACCTGCTGCTATCCAAAGGGTTTTATTCATGGGGCAGCTTGTCTTCCCAGTTGTACCCATTTACATGATAAGATTGTAACGGTAATGTTTTCTTTGACATATATCTGGTGCTCGACTTATAACGAGTTGTCATCGATCGCAACTTGTTTTGCGATTGATACACCAATGTACATACTTGTAAGAGATAGGAGACTGCAAACTTGCGATTGATTTGGATCAGTCGCAACTCTTTATAAGACTGGCCCCACTAATAATATACATGTATAATGATGTACTTTCATGTTTTTCCTTTTATCTGTTTATGTTTCATTGCAATTATTTGTTTTCTTAGTCTGTCTTATTATTATGTATCTGTAATACATTGAATTAAACTCAATTAAAAAGGGTATAAATGCACATTGAGCTGGCATTAAGTACAGCATTATAATGCTGTTAAGTTATTCCACTACCCTTAAACAGACTTGGCCCATAAATTGAAAAGGGTGTGCCGACATGTACATGTAGCCCCGCCAATAGACAAATTAAATTTGCCTACTTTAATTAATACCAACCATTGTTTTCACCGCGGTGGCTTTGGGTTTGAATCTATGTCAATCAATAGGTAAACAAGAGTTGATTGAAGAGTGATGACATCTGTATTTACTCTAGGTTATTGGTGAAAATCATCGTTTGTATTTTGATCTTTAGTGAACTAAAAAGGCATGAATCTCTTTTGTTTGCGAATCCATATTTGTTTACTCGCCGTATTTCCAAATTCTCTCAATTTAGAAGGTTGGTTATACTTCGAAGGTTCATAATTCCGAAAGTGAAAAAAGGGTCCACGATTCGAAAAATAACATAAAAATCCCTGTATCGTTTTCGCAATGATGAACCCTATTTCATTTTCGGAATTACGAACCCTATATCTTATTTTCTATTTTGGGAATTATGGACGCCCTGGTATTAGAAACTTGTGTTTCCGAAAAAACGAACCTGCGGGAAAAATATTAACGTGTATGTAAAGGCGGTAAAACGCTTCCAGTAATATATATACTATTAGTTCAAATTGGCCTAATTGTAGCCGTTTGTGGTAGAAAAAAAAATCGTCACTATGCATTATGATGTTCAGGATGCACAGATACCATCCCATCCTTTTCACATCAATATGAAAGCTTCTATTTTGGGGGTTTGGGGGTCTTCAAGCTTTACAATGTTGATTTCGAAATCAATTTTAGATTCATGTTAAGAATTTGGGAAAGTGGTTTGGGCTTTGAATCCTGAAAATTAACATACATTTACACCTGGAAGGAGAGTGGCGAATGCAAATTAATGCCTTGTCAAACGACGTTAGTTTCGGGCCTGGATTCGAAACCTTAGCCGTTGGATTGCGAGTCAAGGGAATGAACCATTACACCACGACATCCTCTTGTCAATTAATAGACAATGAATAGGGGACGGGCAGGTATGTCCCCATTCCCCCCCCCCCTTTTCCCCCTTTAAGCCTACCACTTTCGTTTATTCGAATGCTGATTACAAATTAGAAGAAACAAAACAGCGAAAATAATTTAACAAGAGAAATTATGCAGTTAATATCCAACCTTCAGATTTATAGAGTAGAATAATGGTGCATCAAATTTTATAATGATGAAATGCAGATTCTCGTGCTAAAATCATTGAATTCAAATTATCTCCATTGTTTTGTTACACCAAGAAGTTACTAGCCACTAGTTCACTTGACCAGATGTTTATCACTAAAGTACGTTTTCCATCTACTTTTTTTACCACCCGTCGATAATTCCTATTATTGAGCTTATCTTGAAGGAAAGGCATTATCTTGTTTCATGTGTCATGGTGTTTTTTCCTGATATTTTCATCGCTGCTTCCGTGTGAAGATTCACCATGTTTCCTGAAACTGTTTCATATCCAGTGACAATTGAGGCGTAAAACGACATGTAAAGGAACAATAAAACTGATGACTCTATCAAAAATATTATCCAAAATCTCGTTTCCATGATTTCCAAGCTATTTTGGGACTTTTGTTCGCTTCACGGACTATTGACTGCGAGGACGGAGCCATTTGTCAAAGTCAATAAATCGTCATTTCAGGAATGTTTTCTGTACCAATTTTCGATTGTTATGCAGATGTCTGGGTAAAGGGAAAGAAGAAGGGTTTTTGCAACAAGTAAATTTCAATGGCAGTTATGTCACGTTATTTTCGGTGTTGATGGATAGACTAGTTCTTCTATACCCTAACGAGAAGGGTTTAGCCCCCGAAGGCACCGTCTCAATGCAATGGATGCTACCATGGTAACCTTGTTTAGTTCCTTGTGATATTTGGTCTGCAAGAATTGTATTTTGGCGTTTCTTTATCTTCTTCTTCTCCTCCTTCTTCTTCTTCTTCTTCGTCTTCTTCTTCTTCTCCTTCTCCTTCTCCTTCTTCTTCTTCGTCTTTTTTCTTCTTCTTCTTCTTCTCCTTCTTCTTCTTCTTCTTCTTCTTCTTCTCCTCCTTCTTTGACTCTTTCTTCTTCTGCTGCTTCCTCTTATTCCTCATTCTAATTCGTTCCATTTCAGCTTCTTCTTCTTCTTCTTCTTCTCCTCCTCATTCTTTGACTCTTTCACTCCTGCTGCTTCCTCTAATTCCTTATTCTAATTCGTTGCCTTTCAGCTTCTTCTTACCTGTTATTCATTTGTTGTGACAGACAAGTTGGAAGTCTGTTCCAATGGTTTGTTTTGTGTTATTATTTTTTTTCCTATAAACTGATATGATGCTATCGTCTAGACTTTCCATTTATTGATGGTCTATTTCCGTGAAGATGATACCCACATTTTAGATAAAATGAGTGAAGCGTGGAACCATATAAAACTGAAACTGAATTCTGGAGATCTCAATCGAATGGGCGCTTTGTTCAAAACATGGCTAAGTTTGTTCAAAAGGTGCATAAGTTTCCCTTTTGATTTACATTTCAGCATACGTCAATTACTTTTTTCTTCACACGAACGCAAATGTGATTATTTTACATTAATACGGAGTTCACTTCCTCATACATTCATGATTCGATTTGCCCCAACCCTCATACTCTACATGTATGTTTGAACTCTTCAATCAAAGAGAACATTAAGAGGTGTAATCTGTTTGTGTTGGTCAAATATACACATCTTTTATATGCCCATTTTCGATTGCTATCATGTACGTTGAAAAATGTCAAAAAGTTGAATTATTTTCAATTCGTATGAGGGATTATGTTATGTTGCCAATTTATTTATCCTAATCTTTATTTTCCTACAAAATTGTCCTGGCTTCAAAGAGACTAACATCAATCGCCTTAAAAAAATATAAAGGGCATATCTAGTACGTCATTATTTGTCCTACTCCTTATTACATCTGATTTATTCTTTCAAAGGAATTTTAATTAAAGACCGTCGTTACTACTGGGCCAGAAAGGGATTAGACCACACAGCGAGGTCACTGACAGGTGGCTATCTCAACTAACATAAGAAAAAGGGGATCATGGGGGACCAACAGGCACCGATTTGGGAAGTTTTCTATATAGAGGGAGCTAGTAGCTACAAGTAGGAGAGTGGGGCTTTAAATAAAGGAAAAAGAAGCCAATTCTAAATAAAACATGGAATTTGGTGCACAATGGGTCAAGTATGTCATGCAGGTTGAATGATATGATAAATATGCTAATTGATTGGGGACTTTGGTTGAAGGAATTTTCCGCCAATGCATCACTGATAATTCTCATCTCCAACGACAGTTTCCAACCATCAATCTTGTGCGAGATTATTCACATGCGCTAGCGTCTTTAAAGGAGGGGCTAGGGAGGGGAGGGGGAACGGGGGGGGGGGGGGTAGTCCCTCCTTGCAGAGTTCCAATATGGAAGAGTGGCCAACCTATACGATTTAGGAGATAATTTGTGTTAGGATTTAAGGCTTCCAGTCTAGGGTTTTGATTCCACTTTGTGCTTCCTCTTGAAAGAAAGGCTTTTGCATTTTGGAATCATATCCTCCCCCTCAGTTATGCAAACCAAGCCCCCACAAACAAGTTTGCTCATTATTGAACTATATACTAGTCGAGGAGGTGTTTGTAGAGGTTTCGTGATCTAATGTATACGTCTTTTGGCAAGACATTAATCTACATTTGCCAATCTCCACCCAGGTGATGTAAATGATTACCTCAAAAGCCAGGGCGCCTTATCAAGGTACAGTGTAGTTCGGCTAATGGTAGTACAGCGGTTAGAAATACTAATGTGAATGATATTATTATTACTTATAACATAATTATAATTTGTATTATTATTATTATTATTATTATTATCGTTATTATCATTATCAGAATTGATATTAGTAGTAGTAAGTAGTACTAGTAAAAGTAGTAGTAGCAGTAGTAATATTAGTAATGGATTTAATAGGCCTACTATCATTATTAATATTATTATTATTATAATTATTATTATTATCATTACCAGAATTAGTAGAAGTAGTAGTATTAGTAATATTAGTAGTATTTTTATTATAATGATTATTATTAGAAGTTGTAGTAGTTGTTTTATTGTTATTATTATTATTATTATTATTATTATCATTATTATGATTAGTATTATTATTATGATTAGTAGTAGTAGTATTAGCAGCATTGGTACTTGTAGTAGTAATAGTAGTAGTAGTAGTAGTAGTAGTAGTAGTAGTAGTAGAAGTAAGATTAATGGTAGTAGTAGAAGCGTGAATATAATTGTAATTATTATTGTTATCATTAATAGTATTGCTATTATTATTATACATCAATACTAAAGCTCGGATGTTTTGACCCTCATGGGGCCAAGTTCTGGGTACGCCAATGATCCCATGTCCATCATCCGCCAACGTCCCAGAGGAGCCAACATTTCCATATTTCGATATTTCGATTCCCCAGTTTCATCACTTAAAGGATTTAGAGTCGTAGTATCTGGGGGACCATCAATCTAAAAAAGGTCCCCACTTCCGGCCTTTTCAGCAGATATGCATCTCAAATTTTATTTCCCCCTTCTTTGTATATGACCTTGATTATCTTGTTTGTTCTCACTTCAATCATATGAATTCTTCTTTGGAAACATTTTGCTTCTAAAGAAACTTTCTTTCTGTTGTCTCTCACTTCGCAAACTTTTCCTTGTTCATTTTCCCTCTCCTCTCTCTCTCTCTCTCTCTCTCTCTCTCTCTCTCTCTCTCTTCTACCCACCTTGGTTAGTTCTTTCGTGTTCTCTTACTCCCCTTTCTTTCCCTATCTCTCTCTCTCTCTCTCTCTGTTCTTCACCCCAACTCTCTTCTACTTTATATCTTTCTTTCACGTTATTGGCTCTTCTGAATTCTACCTTTTATTTCTCTCTCTGTCAATCTGTCTCTCTGTTTCTCTGTCTCTGTCTCTCTGTTTGTTTATCTGTCTCTGTATCTCTATCTGTCTGTGTCTGTCTCTGTCTCTCTCTTTTTCATGTCACCCCTCTCTCTTCGTATTCTATCATCTTCTACATAATATCTTTAAAAACAAGTTGTATAATTGCACACACACACGTATAAACATAGAGAGAGACACAGAGAGACACAGAGAGAGGCAGACAGAGAGAAAGAGAGACAGAGAGATAGCGAGAGACAGAGAGAGAGAGAGAAACATATAGAGACAGACAAAGAGAGATGTGTTAAGAGGCCAACAAATAAAGACGGTATAAATGGTAGAGGGGAGGTATAGCAATATGCAAATTGAAAAGAATGACGAGAGAAAGAAACATAGAAAATGCAAAAGGAGATAGAGTAAAGCACGAGAGAGTATGATAAATGTGTCATACTAATACATATCAACGTGCTCATTTTTTCAATTTCCTTTTTCATTCAAACCTAATGGTTGCTCACACACCAAATCAGAACGAGTCACGCAAGTGTGTTTACTTTGTTCCTGGTTGTATACAACTTTAATAGAGTTTATTTATAAATTTTATTGTAAAGATATACAGACAAAATTATTTTCCTTTATATATTTACATTGACATATTACATTATATGCAGACAGTGACATGGAGCGAAAAATTACACACACAACATATTCCAGCTTCTCAATAACACATAATATAGTTCCACATTTCATAGTCCTGTAGCTTCGATGGCCGCCATCTTGGATTTCAAAATGGCGGCTATCTCTATAATATTTTCTGCACACCGTTTAGTGAACAAAATAAACAAATAAAATCGGCCTGGTACTGTAGAAACCCAAATGTGGATATACCTCATAGTTCATGGATATATCAATAATGTTTTACATTAAAAAAACACCTTAAAAACACTTTAGGTGCAGCAATATATGTTTTAGATTTTAGAGACAAATTAGGGAGGGGGATTAACATCACTTTATTCTAAATCAAAGTCCTAAATATGTTCATGATATATACATTTTTCTCTGTAATATCAATCACTTAACGTATTAAACACTTTAAACAGAGGGACCAAAATATCATAAGAGACAGACACTTTTCGCTTTCAATATAGGCCTACTTCACAATAGGCAATAACTCAGAACGAAACAACCAAAGCGACCTGCTAACACAATTAGTACTTCTTTCATTCCTTTCAAGCACATGTTAAAGAAATGGAATTGAATTGAACTACGTTTGGTTTTAAAAAGAACAGATTGAATTAATCTGTTAATTCATGAGGATACAAAAAAAGATAACTACAAAAAGGAAATATCCTTACTTAACTGAAATACACAGTATTTAAATAATTATGATTTATTAAAATATCATATGCTGTATCCGTATTTGCTTTCGCACATATTGATACACAGTAATCGCATTTATTAAATTTAAACCATACACGATATTCCATCTTAAATTATAACCGACATAACCGACACACACGTGAATTATGGCTTGCCACTTGTGTAAGCAGCGTTACGTCACTTTGCCTTATGGTACGCCGTATGGAAGCCTATACAGCCACGTATTTCACCAGTACATCGGGACTGAATATTGTGGAGAAAATATTAGTACATGCATATCTATTGATCTGTGTAGACAAAGATATTTCATATGTATCCCATTTCACATATATCAGCTACATAATTATGCTAAAAATATGAAATTGCGCTTTGGATATCATTAGATAGTTTGAAAATGATTAGTGACTATATAGTTCGTTGACAATATTTATGTGAGTAATTGATGGTCATGTGCTTTTATTTCGGGAGAGGGGGTGTGGGAGCAAAATAAACTTTCTCTTTCGAAATAAATAGGACATGTTCAAAGTTTCTATAGCCCTCAATTTGCCGCTTTTACACGACATTCCCACCCCCCAAAAAAACTTTAGATGCGTTGACAAGACAAAAAATTAGGGTCAAGATAGTGATATCGCTTAGAAAACCAAGTAGTACTTAGTGTACGTAAAACGTTACTTCTGACATTTTGAGCATGGTTGCATGACAAACAAAATTTTGAGGTGTGTTAATGGATTTGGTGTACAATTGTATACAACCAATCATGGAAATGCACATTTATCATAATTCGATCCTTACATTAACAAATTACAAATAATAAAATACAGTGGTAAGTATAACCTGCATCCCTTTATGAGGGGCATGAAGAGGGGTATTCTTTAATCTTGTTCCTGAGCTAAATTGTCATCACCTCCACTCTTTTCGCTTCAATACTTTATTCAATGTACATTATTATTCCAGAGATGATAACTGTTATAAACATATGCCGCTTCAACCATGTATGTGTAACCTATCACAGCAGCAGTTACACGTTTCTCCCTGTGTCTATCCTATTTTTCATTCGTTCACCCTAATTTAGACATTCAACTCGATGTTTCTCGACCCATATGGCTTCGTACACAATTACGAAGAACGTTTACTTGATCCCACCCAGGTCCCGTTTATAATAAGTATACTAGTATCAGATTTATAAACAATTCATTCAATTGTAGATACCCTCTTTCTCGCTTTACGTTCACAGTACTACATGGTTATAGGCTGCTCATCCCATTCCAGTGTATGTATAGAGGCATTCGAAATGACTTTTACATGCCCCCACAACTATTTAACACATTACAATCATTATGACTTTGACATATTAACGGCGGTAGCTCAGTAAAAACAAAGTGTCTTTAAGTATAATGTGTGGACTGTGGGAGATATTATGAGTAAAATACAAATCAGACATGTCTTGTTTATCAATGTGCAGTGCTGGGAAATACTGAATACAATCCCAGTGTAATTACAACTCTAAATTTCTGATATAAACATGTTTTGCAAGGAGTTCCTGTACATTGAGACAAGACCTCATGAAAATGCCCCTTTTCCATAATTTCTTGGGGGTCTTCCACGCAAAGATGGTAACAAGCTCCAATTAATATCACGACACTCCTGAAGTCATTCATTTTTAACCTTCGATCACAAAAGAACAAGATTTTGAAAAATATAATAGGGCATAAAGAGGGTTCATTCAGCCTGAGTCCCTTAAACTGTTATGCTACATTATTTCCAATACTGTATTTATTGTACCTTGCTATTAAAATGACCGTGCGTACTTTTAATGAATGCATTGCCAAATGTTATGTTTGGAGGAATCTTCTGAAACGGAAATAATTAAATGAAGCCAACTCAGAGTAAATCACATGTTTCCTAAAAAAGCCGATGTATGTTTTCCAAAACATCGAGAATAGAATATTGTGTTGCCGCTGGGTTCTAACTCCAAATATCACAGTTCATACAGTCAAGTACATGCTCTACCGTAACCTGACCAAATTTTCACTTTGGTATGTCTGTGGACTTATGGGCCGAGCCTCTTGCTATAACAAAATTTGCGGTTAATTCCATTCATTTATTTTCCACATTTTGAGGGTACCCTTCAAAACGTGCAAAGCGGATGGCATAGTGTCTTTCGAAATCAAATTAACAATCAGTCTACAACCACACATAACAATCAGTACTGGTTTCAATTCAGTCGCAACATAATTATTTCACTCCAATTTATCGCTATAGCGAAGCACTATCATATAGGGATATCATTTAACAAATGTATTCAAATTGCATGAAAACGTTTTACATATCAATGGAGGCCACGATAATTGGTTCTATGGACTGGTGACAAAAATGCATTAAAATATGAAGAAGAAATAAACTGTGTTGAAGGCTCATTAAGAAAGACCAATATATAATGACTTTTTAATAGACAGACCATATGCAGAGAAGTGTTTGAATTAATAACATATAAGAAAAGTCATACAAGGGATCATTTCTTTTGGAGTTGGATCCACTTCATTTTTGTCGTGTGAAATCCAGCTATTGACTGAAGTAGCCTTCCATTATTTCAGCGTGGATAAATGTATATCCAGTATTAACGAAGTGTTATTTTATATTAAGAGTAGTAATATTTTCATCATTATCCTTATCTCTATTGGTAGTATGTGACCCGCCCATTTTTATGCTGGAAACTTTCCCTACGGAGCAACACTTAACATTACCACGATTAAGTCATGGACGTACTACCATGATTAAGTACAGAGTCTGGCGTTTTGTACTCAAGACAATAATGCTTGATAGCAAATATAGAACCTCAAGAAAATGCTTCCAGGATTTGAATACATTCGCGAATACTCTTCACAGCCTCGTATATTGCAGACGAAAATTTCGGTCTTACCCAACCCCTACCTCTTTAGCATCTGCACCTGCGCCTGCCCCTGTCTCTGTCACGTACTAGAATCCATTAATATCATTCAATCTTTCCCCTTTGAGCTAATCGATCCGTGACATGAGAAAGCAGTCATCCAGGTAAAATGAACCCGTTATTTCCAAAAAATGAGAATACATTCATCTCTCTTTTCACCACCATTTGTGCATACATGAAAAGCAAATATTCCATGTTGAATGCATTGAATGCAACCAAACCGATGTCGCAGTTTTTTGTTATTGTGGAACAGACAATCGGGAAGTAGGTTTATCGAAAAAGAGCGTTTGCTATTATAAACATCAGGGGAGCAAGCAACTGACTGCAGAAGTAATTCGTTTAGACGGCTTTTATGTCAGTACATAAATATCCAATTGTTGAGTATAATTATCTCTATACCTAAATAATTACTAAATTACGAAGCAATTTGTTGCAGTAAAAGCCAGAAGAAAAGCAATTATACTTGTGACCCTGTCCCCGTCATCTCAACACTCACACTCCGGAAAAAAGAACATTGTAATCCAGCAGTGTTGATGCACATGATTGCACAAGCATGATTGCACAAACATGAAATAGATGTGGGCACGAAGGGGGGAAAACCGCTAACACATTATTTTTAGGCAATACTTCCTCCCATGGAGTTAAAACTATCACTTTGAGGGATGTTACTACAGTGTATCTCTAAAACCTTCTATTCTTTGCTCCTTTAAACATTTTTTTCGATGCACTGGCATAGATCTACAGCATCTACCCACTGTAACACGACTAACGTGATCAACCTAATATCATTTATTTTCTCAGTGATTGCCCTTTCTCCAAAAATGTCTGGACCTTTCCCTGTCTGATGCCCATGCCACACCGGTGAGATCAACGTCACACCGACAACAGACCGTGCAAAAGATTACATTGGTCCGAATGGTCGAATTCTGGAGTCGGCCTACGGGTGTGACAGGGATGTTAAATACACAATACACAATACATGAACATGTTGTGTATGAATGTGAACCATATATGTACGTGGGAAGAGGAAGTACCGATATCACTTAGGTCAGGATCGTGCCTGGATAGGCCACGTGACCCGCCACGTGATCATGAGAACAGAGAAAACCTTGTGCATATAGTCTGCTTTGTTTCAAAACTAATTAGTTGCCGGGCGAGATTCACATCGTTATACTCGAATGTCTCTGACCATGTTAATATATAGCGATCATGGTAGTGTCCAGATCATTAATTCTGTGCTTTTGAAGGTCTTCATCGCCCTACTAGGACACAATTGAGAGGCTGACATATTGTACGAGCTTCCTGTTAATTTTCGTTGATATGCCACAGTCGTAATTTCACAAAAAGATATTACAACATTATACAGCCCTAAATTCTTTCAACGTTCGGGAGTGATCTTGATTTCCTGAATGGCTATGTGGCGTACGGCTACTAATTGATCAGCTTTTGTGCATTTTCCAGATCATAGTTAAAAATACATATTTCATTTATCGTTGCTCCTTTTGTTAAAATGGAGAGGGAGATTAGCAAGGCCTTATGGATGCGTATATGGAAGTGTTTCTCTAGAAATGAAGTAAAATTTTCTTGACATTCATTCATTACCCTCCAACATGACCGCTTCATACAGGCAAACGTACAAGGCCATACTTATTATAAGGACAATTTGGGACAATTGCAAATGTTACCTTCCGAATGTACTTGACATTTTTGTTTACTACATGAGCTCTGAAAGAAAAATCAATTTCCCGAAACCGAATCTCATTACCCTAATAGTATTATGGAAGAAAAATGTATGGGCGACCGTAAACAGAACAGGAACGCCCAACACAATCGGGACGTAAATAGAAACTGAACATGTCAACGGCAAGTGAAGGATATTGATTTGGACTTATCAAATCTATAACATTAGTTTGGCCCACACACCAACCTTACAAATCGTGTCCATCTTTGCGAAATGGCGAAATATCGCCCTCCCGAAAAACACCACTTACACACGCACACACAAACACACCCACACACACATAGAATCAACGTTAACGCTGCCAATTCAGCCAGAGACACGTATTTGTAAAACATTAGATTCCGTTCTCTCTGAACTTATGTTCAGATGGGACTGAACTTGTCAGATTGAAAATCAATCAACGAGATAATGTTGAAAACAGGATTAACGGAGGTCACAAGTGTCCTTCCTAAAAAGGGCTACTTTGACCTTGACCCCAGTCGTGTTTAAGAGCGAAGAATCCTCAGAAACGTGATCAAGTTTTTAAAGCAAATATTCGCATCGTCTGAAAGGTTTCCTCCTTTCTTTTTATTATAATAAACACAATTATAAGTTCACAATGTACTGCACATTAGCGATTGGATTTAGAGGTAGAATTTCAAGTACACAATATGCATAACATAGAGGGGAAGAGGGATGGGAGAGGAAGGGAGAGAGAGAGAGAGAGAGAATGATGAAGACAGAGGCAGAGAGTTCAAAAGAAAGAGTACAAAATACGTAGCGACGATGGAGGTTCTAACTTCCCAGACGGTGCCATGGGGAAGAAAACTTCATCTGGTATTTACATTTTGGTATTATGTGCGACTACGAAAGTGGATTAATTTCCGCGTCATTTTTTGCGCATACAATTTTAGAGAACAGTTAACCAACTTCAAAATTGCAATTAACAGTTTAGAAATTTCTTGTGACTTGTAGTTCCAGCTTCCGATTATATTCTTTGATAGACAAGATTGTGTTTGTTCCCAAAAATACAACTGACTTTATATAAACGACAACATTAATATTAATAATAATAATCAGATAAAAAAGAAATAATAACAATAATAATAAAGTCATCCCAATAGTTATTTGAATATCGACAATATTTGTTACAATGTTTGTCAACAATATTTCGCATAATGACAATTTATGCATATAAAGGAATCACATAAAAAAGTATTCGTTTCAATCCTATTTCAATTGTATTAAGGGTTCAATTTAGATCATTACCTTAATCGTGCAAAGTGTATTGTTTTCGAGCAGACAGAAATGATGCGATACAAACTTATAGAACAGCCCGAGGTACTAAACTTTCAAAACTTGAAAAAGGGGACACGACATAGACAACTTTGTGCAATTTTACGGAAAGCGCACGCTACACTTCTCTATAATTGGAAGCATACTTCAAACAATACTCCTTCGTGAACTTGAATATACGAGAATTTCTCGACTTCATTTACTAACAATGATATCTTTATAGTTTGACAGTAAGTAGTAATAGCACGATGATCTACAGTTCATCAACGCATAGACCATCGCTTCTGGAGCTCATATGGCTTTTTCTGAAATAATCAATTTTTACTAACGCTGGAATACAATTTGCTTTGCAAGCATTTACTGATAATATACTATAATAGTGACTTTAAAACGTCGGGGGAAGCTCGAAATGGACATCCACTGTCGGCAACATCAATCCATGAAACATATGTTGAAATTCAAATAACAATTGCACACAAATATTACGTAGAGCACAGTTTATAGTTTTTTAACATTTTACCCAGTTCATTTGATTTGTTTCTTTAGTAACCAAAAGGATAAATGGAAAGGATTTTGTTGGGGTTCATTTTGGAGCCATTTTCTTACTTCCACTCGTCGGACAGTTTAAAGTACATGTAGTATGTGATTTACAATATAAAACATTGATGACAAAAAATCAGCCTTATTCCTGGTCCGTTCAGAAATTATATAAAAAGCTTAATTTCAGTTTGTAGTAAAAACCCAAGTACCTGTTATCAGATTTGACATATCATGTTTGTGCTGTATATTTAAATAGGTCAAAGAGGCTTTGATTTTCTTCTTCATCTAAGATGAGGTTCCATTGGCTGCCCAAATTTTCTTATTTTTCAATATGAAAAATAAAAGAATCCGAATCTCAATTTCTCGAAACATAATTTTTACCCCATCGCCATAAGTTTATGTGATCCCTGTCATAATCAGTGGACTCCAATTATATGACTTTGAACATCGTTTTCTATCTAAAGATGGACAAGATGTTAAAATAGCATAGTCATTTAACTATGACAATTGCTTTTGCACCGTGCAGCCTTCTGAGGACAACGTTTGATCACAACGTCGTACCAGGTCGGAATTGACATTGCGTGACATATTTCATGGTTACTCTCAAGCATTAAATATTTATGCATCTGGTGTTGTTTGTGACACCAAAGGACTAGACGCTGCTGACAAAAACAACACATATTACGTTTCGTTTTACCATGCTTATTCCTGTACTAAGTAAAGTAGTGTCAAGCAGCCATAAAAGCAAGTTTGTGAAACTAAATAATGACCAGCTAAACTACACACGAGTCTCCCTATGTCATGTTGGTTGGGGGCGTGTGCTACTATCTCGGCTGGAAGACCTGAATAACTTCATGTAGATGCCGTTCTTTTTGATGGGCAGCTGAAGGGTGTAGTTATTAGAACCGTTCCCTGTTGTCTGGTGATTCGACGAGGCACTATATCGGACTCCATTTTTAGTGTCGGCACCCGTGCTCCTGGAGTGTTGCGTGGTGTAATATCGCGAGTCCATGGTATCGTCCAGCGGTTTCCATCGCATGCAGGAAAGTAGGCGCTTGAAAGCGCGTCGGAATTCGCGATTCATACACGCGTAGACAACAGGGTTTATTAGACTGTTGAGGTATCCCAACCAAAGAAGCACTTCAAATAGAACAGGATGGATAACCCACCCTCCAACGTCTCTGAAGGTAAACTGGGTAAAGTACGGCACCCAGCAGACGACAAAAGCACCCATCACTATCGCGATAATTTTAAGCGCGCGGTGCTCATCGACCGATCGTCTGCGGTTGGCGCGCTCCTCACTGGTCTCATTGTGGCTGCTGATCATGAGTTTTTGAATTGCACGCGCTTGTTTATTGGCGATGAACACCAGGCGAATATACACCAGGGACATCACAATCAGTGGAATAAAAAATAAAACGATGCCATCGAATAAGGCGAAGTACCTGTTGCTGTCTAATCCGCATATTTTGGGGTTTTCATAGTTTTGGACCTTACCGTCTTCTGTGTTCCAGCCAAGATGCAAAGGTAAAAAAGAAATAAGTAATGAGATGGTCCATACGACAGCCAGCGAAGCATACGCTTTCCTCCTGTTCATATTGCGTTGGTAAGCATATGGGCGCGTGATGGCTACATAACGATCTAAGCTGATCAAAAGAAGATGTAGAATGGAAGACGTACTAAACATGACATCACACGACACATAGATGTTACAGTAGATCGGTGTGAAGATCCATTGCATGGGCTTTATAGTGTTGTAAGCACTAAAGGGCAATACGGTTATTCCAAGCAATAAATCCGCTACGGCGAGAGAAATCAGAAAAGTGTAGGTCGCTGTTCGCAGTCTGTGACACAAAAGAGGCGATAAACACACTAAAATGTTTCCAACAAGAGTTGTTAGGATGATGATCCCAAAGACAAATGCTAGACCGATGGTTTGGCCGAGATCGAGTGTGTATGGGGGCAGGTCTGCCGCTGATGTGGAGTTAGGATCCAACTCGGTGAGATTATCGTACCCAGGAGTGCTGTTCCCCCCGCCGGCCAGGGAGGCATAAGTCAGGCTTACACCCGTGGCTACAGTTCCCGCCGCTGTTTCCCCCATTCTGACAATCACGGGCTGTCTGCCGTCGTTACTGTTCATAAAGGACACCGGCTAGCTGGAGAGGGAAGAAACAAAATGTAAAACATCGAGTCATTTCAAAACATCAAGCCATCGTGGTGTAAGGAAAAGAAGTCCTGCGTAAAGATTACAAGTTGAGGAGAAATGCATGAGAGACCGAACACAGCATGACTTCACGGCACGAGAACAAACACTCATTTGACACAATAGGATAGTTCGCTTAGAGGCGCCCTTGAAAACACACTCCCTAAACGCACACGCACACAACTATTAAACTTGTCGTGTGCACACACAGACTACCGTCCGGTGCTGTTGACTGTACTTTCCCTCTCTCTCGTTTTCTCTCTTTTTCTCTTCCCCTCTCTCTCTCTCTCTCACTCTCCCGTTCTTCTTTTCTTTCTCACTTATTCTTCCCGCCATCTCTCTCTCTCTCCCCCTCTCTCTCTCTCTTCTTTTCTCTCTCTCTCTCCTCTATCTCTCGCCCTACCTCTCGCTACCCCTTCTCCCTTTACTTCTCCTCTCTCCCTATCCTGTCACCTCCTCTAACCTCGCCCCCTCTTTCTGTCCTCACCCCTCTCGTTTTTCTGTCACTTGCCCCCTCTCGAACTCTTGAACATTTGTGTTTTGGTCCCCTTTCCAACCGGAATTCATAATTACAGTGTGTCTCTGCCTAACTTTGAACTCCGTCACCTTATTTGCTGGCGATTCGCTTGGATTTAGAGCTACATGTAGAAGGGAGCGATAGTTTTCAGGTTGACCCCTTTTCTGCTTGGGTCAGACAGTCATACAACAAAGCCCTCGAGGGGAAAGGGGTTAGAGAGAAGAAAAAATGGACGATAAATAGAGGGGAAATATTTTATATTTTGGTTTTATGCGGTCACTGATAAAACATGGTAGCCGGAAACGTTGGGGAATGAATAAAGAGAGAGGAAACAGATTGGGAAAATGTCATCACCAGTTTGTTTGGGCTGAATATAGCTTTGTTTCATGAATTATATTCGGGGGTGTACCAATATTGACAAATTCCGAATTCTGCTCAAAACAGAATTAATTTCCGTCATGAGATATGAGATCGTGCAATACGACTATTACTAGTACTATGGAGGCCTGGCACACAATGGATCCACAATTCTGGCTTTACGGTACTCTGAATTCAAGATAAACCTGGGCAAAATTGTGCACAAACACAAAACACCAACAAAATATGCAACTCGGCAACATCTTGTGTGAGTTTACACAACAAAAAGACAGGTATTTGGTTCCGTTTTGATGTTTGCATAGATTTAATGACAATCAAAACATGATATGTGCGTTGGAATCAAAATGAATAGATAGCATCAAAGAGCTAGATACATTTTAACTGTCACTGTATGCCTACGTGCACGATCTAACGTGTCTGGAATTTAAAAAAAAAATGGTGGTGTTTGTTTTGAATTGATGATGTTTCATTGATTATTTTTATTTTTGGAACATATCCGAACAAAGGGTTACGGTTGATTGCATTAAAAAAAAAATATCATATAGTTTTTTTTCGTTAAAAACATGCATTCCTAGTTGATTTCGGATTGACTTCGCATTATAGCCCCTATTAACAATCCTTGTTTCTCTCACATATTCCACATACCGTTTCTCTTTGATTTTCAATGATTTACAAATGTAAATCTTTATTGCGGGCATCTATCTACCTGTCGACTAAAACCAAGGAAATTCCGTGAAAGCATTTTTGGCTTAGAAAAAAAAGTCCATCAGAGAATTTGTCAATTCAAACCATTAGAAACGTTTACATTATGCAACAGCAACCCTACTATTGGTAAGTAATGTACTTGGTAGATTAAGCTCGTATCCAATGTGATGTTGTCGTGGAAATGTTCATTTTGATGTTTCGAACGAAAAAGAAATGGGCAAAGAAGAATACCCCAAGTGCAGTCATGATCCGAATATTTACACCTAGCTGTACAGAAGAGTGTGTATGATATTCTTTGATAGTGATACCAATGAAATAACTAGAGCAGAATATCGCTGGACAATAGCTATACGGATTCGAGCTTTGGATTTGACCTTCAGATAAACGAATAGAGGATCACTGGTTTTATTGGGTTCTGTATATAAATTCCCAGTGATGATACGTAATATTGTAATCTACTTCAATGCACAAAGATATATTACTGTGGGTCAACGAATGGGGACAGACGAGAGGGCTTAAAGGAAACGGTTAGTGGGTGCGCATTCAGGTTTCTCGTATACTTTGTAGAAAAACATTATTCATATCGTAACTCCAAGTATAATTATACAGTTTATGCACAATTATTGTTTGATGAATATCAAGCACAATTTAATTACATATGCTTAGGTGTAAAATGAAAAACCCATCAAGGTGCAACAATAATAACGAAAAATGTTTGGACCCAGTATAGCTCCCTGTGGAACACCACATGTCATAAGTAATACTGATTTCACTGATTTGTATATGATTTTCAACGTGATACAGTCCGAGGGCTAAAACCGAACCATTTTCACTTGACTGGTAATTACACAGCCTTGTTATAGAGTGTAATGTACTTTGTTATTTTGAAAATCACTCTATTGCAAACAACCTAATAACAATAAAAGGAGTGGTCGGCCTAAATTATATTTATAAAGAAAAACATATCATTCCTAGGAATTACAAAAGTATAGGTTAAAGCAACGAGAATTGACCTCCAATATTGGGGTGGATTCCTACACACTTATGGAACAGGTGAATCGAATAATAAATAAATATTGTCCTCGTCTGGTGGCTAAAGTACAAAGTCGAATGACCATTCTTTTCTTCAGAGATAAACAATGACCTTCAAACAAAAATATCCGTATGGCATATAAACTCCTCTGTCCAAAGTACAATTATATCAACATATATACATATATATATATATATATATATATATATATATAAGTGTGAAACGATCAGAAAATGTATAAATTAAATGAATGCAACTGTCTTTAACTCTAAACCAAGTAATATCCATATATAGTAAATATACAATTGCTATCAGTATATAGTTACCGAGAAGGTCGGTTCTGTAAAATATTTAATTTTCAATAAAGGGGATTGGTCTTCTGCATCTTTAATCGCCTTTATTTTCGATATATGACAAGAAGTATCTGAAATTTAAAAATACAACTTTCCTGCCAGATGTGTGTAAACACATATCAACATTTCCATGTGTAGAGCATCCTACTTCCAACTGGACCGAGTAAACTTCTTTTCATTTGTATGTGATTTTAAGGCGACAACAATGTCATTTGACTATTTTTGTTCTTCTAAATTTTACATTATAAAGCCCAAAACATGTAGAACTTATTCTAAACTCTCTGCAAAAATGGTATCTATCATGCTACGAGTTCGAAGATGGATGGCTCCAGGGCTGGATGGCTCTATATTTAATTTTATATTCTATACCACAAAAACAACGAATTCTGCTCGTGAAGAGATTCAATCAGGATGAGATAAAGAACTTCGGCTCCTATCCACGGACAAATATGATACATATTTATTGAGTTGTGCCCTGGTGATATTTTACTTCTTTCTTCCAGAAGTGGTTTATGTTTTGACCGTTGCAATCAAATGACAAACTAGCGAAGATCAATGCCCATTATTTTTTTATAAGGGGCACCTCCATAATCAGGTGATATTGGGATTATCTGTTCCTTAATTATTATTTTTTTTTATTTTTTGTTTACATGTTTTGATTTCACGCTAGTTTAAAATCACCACTAGTGTCCCACGCCATTGGATAATGTTACCATTGGGAACGCGCAAAAAGAACGGGTAATATCAGAGAAGGGGGATCACCGCAGATGACCCTATTTCTTTTCAATACATCTATTATTCATATCATGAAACCCATTCAATACTGTAAAATCCCTCTGCAAAACACGCTTTGTTAGCAGACAAATCAATGGTTTGTCCCCCCTATACGTGAGGGAATTTTAAAAATTGTCTTCTCCCCCTCAGGCGGTTGCTTTAACGGCGTTATCCGAAAGAAGCCAAGCGGATCATATCTACCCAGTGAAAAAAATACAATATCAAATTTTCTTTTGTCCTTGGTGCAAATGAATTATAATCGATCGAATGCCAAAACTCACAGGGATTAAGTTTTACTCATATTTCATTGATTGAAATTGAGATGGTATCTGTTACGAGTTATCTAGGGGTGATGTATTCATTCTTATCGATTTTGGACAATTGCTGCCCATGACAAATATAAATCTATGAGCGCGACGAGTTTGTTTGTTCATTTTCGTGGATATAGTATCCATATGATTCGTCTTACTTTCTGAAAGCAGTGTATTTAACTTAATCATCAATTCAAAAAGTACAATAGACTTTAATCCAGGGACCCCCTAAGTTGGCATTTATAGATGCTAGAAATTTCTATTAATTTGTAGGTTTAAATGTAATGTACATACATTTTCGGAACAAGCTTTGGGCCCAACAATTTAAATTATTCTGGACGGCCCAAACGGAAAAAAAAATGGTGACCATGCCCAGAGTTCATGCAAACCGCGGACTTTCAAAGCTGTTCAATGTCATTTTCCACTAATTTTGTAAAAAGTACATGGCAAAAGTCACGCGACTTTTGGTAAAAATAATGATAATGGTTTAGGCAAGCGGATCCGTGTGGGAAACCAAATTACTTAATTAGTTTTAAAACCTAAAATATCTATAAAAAGACAAGGATGACACGCTAATTAAGGTTCAATTGCATAAAACTGCATCTAAAGCAGTAATGTGTTTTACAAAATTACAAAACAGATATGTTGATATATCGTGTTATGCCAGCCTTCTATTTCGTGTATTTCGGTGTTTTCTTTTCAAGCGGTATCCCAATTAGGGTGACTGGTTACGTCCGGACGCTAGCAATGGAAATTGAGATAAGAGCAATTGAACAGTTCTTGACAGTTTGATATAAAATGTGGTTATTTCGATGGCAAGGTAAAATAGACCTATAGTTACGCATTCATCAGGAAATGTGCACTTTGTAACATCCGAAACGGAAATATATTCCTGAGCAAATATCTGATTAAGCAATACGCGTGGTATCACGAACATGTGACTAAAAAAAAGTTATTTTCCTTTTTTTAAACCCACCACAATGATAAATAGGTTATAGCCCTTTCACCAGCAAATACAAATTTCATATAGCAACGTACGTGTTCGCTTACTACAAAACGATTATTATTATTATGATTTAAAGATGATGATGGTTTTGATGATGGTGATGATGATGATTACAACATTTATTTGGTTCGACATCTCTGTTTAAAAAAGTTCACAGTCGCATGCCAATTTGTGATTTATAAGTCTTCCTTCACATTACTCAAAGAATGTCTGGTATCGCCTTGGCAAACCGTTCTGATTTTAAGAAAATGGGGCAGGTGAAAGGCTTCAGGTTAGTAGGTAAATGAAAGGCTTGATGTTGTGTGACATTGCCTGTGAGGCCTCCATATCTTGATATAGTGAAATACACTAGGCCAGTTGATTTTGTCAGTGTTAACAACTGACTAAATAACCTTTCTGTCTCACCATCATAAGTGAGGGGGAAATAGTGATTCCTCACGAAGATAATATGATGGCCTCCGTAAATTTCTTTAGAAAATATCAGAGGTCAAAAGTGTGGGGCGAGAATTTACCAGAATCGAAGTTGTTGTCCGTAAAAATCAATACAACTCCCTTTTTCAGGGATAATCTTCATTCTTGATTTTAAAAGTGGTTCGTGACGTGTAAGTTGAATGATACGAAGGTAGCCGAGTAGGGAAACATATCAGCCCCCCCCCCCCCTCTCCCATTTAAAATGTTGACAGAAGCAAAAGCATTCGCACCCTTTATTAACTACCAAAATATCTTTGCGTTCCTTGTTTTACTCGTTCCTTGAACATGTCGAGCCAAAACTAGATATGCATTTTTATAAGTAGTTCAAATTAAATATATTGATTGAAATCGTACTTTTTCCAGGCCTGTCCAGACAGAATTGGAGAAGGTAGTAATAATATATTATGTTATGCAGGGCCCGCTGGAAGAGCAGTTTCATAACTGAAGTGGCTACCCTGGGTAATTAAAACATTATTATATTATTTTTATTATTAAATACCGTCATGCATGTTTCGTAACTTGAATACAAAACACATGACTGAACATTCCTTGGGAAAGGGCATGAAATTCAATGACAGAGAAAAAGAAAGTGGTTAAATTAATGGCGTCGTCGAATTAGCCCCCCCCCCCCCCCCACACACACAAAAAAAAGTAATTTAACGACTAGCTTCGGGTACGCCATTACTTGCCACAAAGTCGCTAAACAAAACAAGTACACTTTAGCATGGTAGAATAGTTTGGCATCCACAAATGCATACCCTATTAGAAAACAAAAATAGATCAACATGTGTAGTTATAGTTGATCAAAACTGACACTTATCTGTCCAAGGGTCACCCATACAACGAGGATAAGTAGGCAAATGTGTCGTAAGGCTGTAATGGTTCAATTATCATTTCGTGACATCAATTTTTCTCAATGTAATCCTTAAAAGCTATTGTATCAGCTAAAGGCTATTTCCAGATGTAAAATAGTATGTTACCTTGTTATCAAAAGATGGGGAACAAAAAAGGGCAAAACAACCACTAATTGTGTTCGTGGAAAATTCACTGGCGTTTACATTCAATTCTCTCTTTGCAAACGTTTTTTCATCTTAAATCTAGTATAAGGGCGTCTCTATCGGACTACCAAACTCTTAGCTATCTACGTTCAAGGAATAGGCCTGTTCCCCTAACAACTTTCTCTAGGACAACCACCCCCCCCCCCCCCAAGAACAATTATCCCGGACATCTACACATCTGGCAATTTACATCCCATTGACGGTTGCCCCCTAGAATACACCTACCTACACACCCCTCCCTCCTCTATCGTTGAACCCTTGTAATAATTCCATATTGGCATGATTGGGACAAAATTGATATGTCCCTAAAGTTAGTACCCTACTACCCCTTAAAAGGACTTGGTAACATTGTTCAGATGAGGGAAAGTGGTGCTAATTAGGTAGTGACTTCAATGCTAGATGTACAATTAAAGATAATCTGAAATTTTGAGTGAAAGCGAACCATAATTAATGATAACAAATTAGGAAAAACTGATCTGATCAATTACTTAATTTTCCCCAACTACAATTGAATTACATTTCGGGTGAACGTAAATTGGTCACAAATGGTACCATTCCAGACATTTAAGTGTTGAAAGATTTGTTAAAGTCTGTCTCATGTCTTTTTGTCATTGTAAACGGTTTGGAAATTCAAGAATGGTTGGGAGAATTATGTTAGAGGGTGTTGCACAGTGACGCCTTCAAAGAAAACCATAGATATCTTTGTGGTTTGAAATTTTTTTTCAGGATTTTGTGCATTTCAGAGGGTAAGTATAGATCGAAGGAACTTAAAAAGTATCATTTCATACGAAAATTACGCAATATTTCGTCAACCTTCAACAATGTTTAATACCGAGTCACTTTAACCGCCCCTTCTGGAGGATAGTAGGGGCGAGTGGGTATTGTGGGGGGGGGGGAGGATTATGTCAGAGCTAATTTCTGGGGCACATTGTCCTAAGGGAAATCACCCACGATGTTTGTCCGATGGGTAAAGTTGTCCTTGGATCACAATTAATTTATGATTAATCTGACCATGGGCATAACACAAAGTCCATGATCTGACCTTCTTTTGTAATTATTGTTTTTTTTTTGTAGAGAGAGGGTGAGGGGGGGGGGGGGGAGGTGTGAACAAGAGCGGAGACCGATGGACGCCGACAATATTGGGAGTTAAAGAGTCATGGGCAAAGCAGATCATTGTGAAAAATGGTAATTGATCATCCAATGAAAGATTTCCTTTAACAAGAGCTGAACAACCAAACGAATCTACTCATTTCGTTTGTTCAAAATTAACTTTTAACATTAACAATGAATTAACAATGATCAAAATTTATTAAAATATCGGACAACATGCGTTATAGCGCTGGAAAATGTGCATTTTTGTTTGAATTTATGTCTTAATCCCTAACGTTTGGTTAACTTTGAGCTGTCTTGTCCGTTTCTCCAGGGAGGTGGGAGTGGTTTCTCCATTTAAAGAGCTAAACGACCTTCAGGTTGATCCCACTTATTACTTCAATCGGTAAACACCAATCATGACAATCCTATAACAAGGTGCGAAGAAGCTCTCATGAATAGACAGGATTTATATTCCATACAAGAGATAATCAGCTTTGGATGGGAAGACCTATCACCAAGGGAAGTATGATACTGATGAGATTAAAGGGTAAATACCGGTATGACAAAAGCATCGGTGTCACAACAAACACAAATATCGTACCTAAAATTTTATGAGCCTCTAAGGCCACTCGACGATAACAAATGAACTGCCCAAAGTGTTACAAATCATAGATAACAACTTAAGACAACCATTTAAAAAAGGGGGTAATCTCCCTTTTCCTACAAAATACATCTTTAAAATGTATTCATTATGCTCTTTCTTTACCACAATATACCAAGTGAGTTTACGCTAGCAGAAAACAAGGACATGCAAAGACGTCGTAGGTATATTCACATAAACATAACAACGATAATTTGCCAGAACCTTTCCAATATTTTCTCTTTTCCCCCTCTAGCAACCGCCACAATTTGATGAGTAATAAATAACCAGTAAAGTAAACTAAAATGCGTCCGATCTTAAATGTGTGTGGTAAGTATGGGTATTGTTATGAGAAAGGTGTGACCGAGGCTTCATTCCTCATAGAGAGGATAAGGCAAGATCGGATTAAATTAGATCGGTTGAAATTAGAGGCAACAATAAAATTTGTTTTTGTTTACAAAGCTCATGTGTATTGATATCATTACAAGCGAGCGGTCAGATTCCTTACAAGTTGCTTCACGTTTCTCCATTGCGCATCAAGGTTGGTGTAAAGCATTGTTTGGTGTCACTTTGGTAAAAGGAAACGTTTTGAATGATTTGGACCGGAATGACATCACTGTGCGAACTCCTTTTCACAGCGAGAAATGTATCACACAAAATACAGGTGGGTTGCTTAGTATAAGGCCATGTTTGGTATAGCTTTCAATGACATCGTTTTGTTACCTTGTATTAAAATCGACCTAACGACCCAGGTGCTGGCACCTGATGGGCAGTACAACATCTTTTATTTTAGGCCTAACAGTAGGTTTATTTATTGCAGAACGGTTTTATACGAATGCCTAAGGTTTTGTAAAGCAATTTTTGTTTAAGTTTTAAGGGGGATGTTTTATTCCCGCTTAAGTCGGTAACATGGTTGTTGATTTGGTATGGGAGGATGCGTTATTCCAGCTTCTATGTGTAGGAAACCATGAATCACAAAAATGCAAGAGGAACAATATATTTGACGAGGGTTATGGAAAGCCCACTATATGACAGCGTTTGAGTACAAAGAGTCGGCTTTACTATCCTTTAATATTGCCGAAGGATATTCTCTTTCTTGAGTTATGAATGCTTTTTCACGGATGTTTCTTCTCTTTCTCTCCGATCGTATTTAGTTGTCCTTTTCCAGTGTTATCACAATTAATAAGTCAATGTTGCTCTGAGAATGAAGCAACTGTCATTGACGATTCAATAACACATTCCAACAAATATAAAGAAAACTCATTATGAGGATAAGGCCATCGAATCTCAATCTTCGTGACAAATAGCTCCGAGTTGGAAAGACATAGCCCTAAACTTTATACCTCTGTCCTTTGCGTCATAATTGGATTGGGTTTCAATTCACCAGTACCTCATTATATTCTCAATGTTGTAAGTATTGACGTTTGTTATTAGCGTTCTGTCTGATAGGATGATATCGAAATCAACTTGTCAACATTCTACACCTGAACAAAAAGAAATTGTCATTGACGTTTCTTGGAAATGTCAAATCAGTCAAAACAAACCGTAGAAAATAAACACATTTGGTGGAAAATTCAAAGACGTTACTGATGTCTTAGTCGTCAAAATGTATTTGTTGTTATATTGATAGATTACAAAAGGGATCGCATTCTCTTATTAAGGACTTCAAAATGCGCAAAACCATCGACAGTGAAACGGAAGCATTTCTAATTTCTGTTTCAAAGGAGAAAACAATCATTCACTAATTTGTTTATTTATTTCGTAATGCATTATTTGTGATTTAATACTGCTGTGCTCAGAGGCAGCGGCATAGTTACAGGGGCAGAAAAATAAGACATTCCTTTGGGAAGGATATGGACGCTTAAGAAATGATGAGTATTATTATTATTATAAGTAGTAGTAGTAATAGTAGTAGAGGTATTTTAGTTGAGAGCTGATTTGTTGAGATAACCACCTGTCAGTGACCACGCAGGGAGGTCTAATTTCTCCTGGTCAAACTAGTGCAGATAGGCTTTAATCATGAAAGGGCGAGGGGATAAGGACGAGAAAACCAGAAAGGACGAGAAAACTTTGGGAGACCCCACCCCACGCATCCTACCCATAATTGGCGACCTTATTTTTTTGTATTCGCCCAGTAAGATCACCCTCCCCCTCTCCCATGTCAAAGACCCCTCAACAGCTGGATACTGGCTACGCCTCTGCTCTGAGTCCCTGTGTGTAATACATTACAATGAAATAAACAAACACGGTTTTGAATAGACCAGACCAATGGGTAAATGGACAAATTACGTTGTTTACATTGACTACTGCTGATGTCTGCCTTGGCTCGAGATCCACCCATTGATAAGTCTATAATCAAATTTACTTTGGCCTTTTCATCCTCTCACCTCCAAACATTTAGTCAACAATGAAAAGCGAGGATTTTCACATTACTGTTAATGTGTCTCATAATGATTCGGTAATAGATATGTATGTGTTAGATTCCTCCCTTTATAAGAAGCTGTAAAGTAATCTATTCGAATCATTCTTAACGCTTACAATCGAAATCAATTGCAACTCTGTGCATAAAATAGACTTTAAGTTTGCGACTAATTGGATGATTTGCGATGCATCATGCCAACCATGAAGTAACAAAGAACCCAGTTTACTATCCAATGGGATATTCGCTATACACCATTATAATGTACCAACATCGCATGTAGGATTCGGTTTTGATGTACGTCTAAAGTATGTGGTCACGGTCCTAACTTGAAATAAAGAAAAAAACTATAATATTTCGCTTTTGGTATACATTTCTGTACAATAATTTAATGTATAACAAGTCGTGCACGTGTTGGAATTTAAATCATTGATTATTGTGAAACGCTTTGAAGAAAAAGAAAAAAGGCGTGTGGGGTTAAATAAATATATTTTACGTGACATTTTGATCATAAAAAGTGCACAAACTTGAGGAAACTTAATTGTTATAACTTCAGATTACATCTATTTCATCAACTGAAATGCGGCGTATAAGAACAGAAACAAACTATATTGATTGTTTTTATAGCAGCTCTTACCAAACATGCCCAAAACGAAAAAGGTTAAAGGTATATGTCAGCTGTTTCATAACGCAATATTTGCAGTACGTAAACAATTGGATTTATAGAGGCAGAACATACTGGTCGACAGTTATGGTAATCATAAATGACCCTTTTTATTGTTTGCAGGTCCAAAATCAAAAAAGCTTTATCACACCAATGGCCTCGTAGCTCGGCTCGATCTTAAAGTCAATAGAAGCGCGTATAGCAATTTCACACTTGCGTTGATATCTGGGTGCAAATAATCATTCGTTTAAACAAAGTTGTGTGTTTCTTGCCCCATATCTTGAACACTCAAATACACCTGGGCACAAACACCTGTAAGGAAAGTCGGTATGACTTCTATTGGGGCAATCTAAAATATATTTATACTTCTTTCCCACGTGTGTCTATAAAAGCAGGGAGATCCCAACCCCTTAATAAAAGCTTTTGTTTGGAAATGTGAAGACCTATTTCACATTGAAGGCCAAGCACGTGTGATTGTGTCTTCTTCTCTATCCAGTTTTGTCTTCGATCTGGTTTCTATCGGGTTTCTATGTCTATACCCTTTAATTCCATTGCAATTCTCCCCTTCCTCATTACCCTCTTCCCCTCTATATCATTCCATCCTTACCCATCTCCCATCACTTGCATAAATCTTTATATCATACCTATATCCCTTTTATAATGAAGAATGTTTCATTGTTTACTATCTGTTCTTTAAATTTCTATGACAAAAGTTATGGAAAAAATTAGGTTAGTGTACGCAAATCTTATTTTCCTCTTTTGGACTCACTTGTTTGTTAATATTTTATTACGATACTGGCGATATGATTATACAAGGAGGATTTAAAGGCTGAATAATAATTAATAGTATTCACAAATCACCCCCTTTTCCTGTGTTTTACTAGATTGATTTGTTTCCCTGTGTTCCGATGGGGTAATGAAATATAATCCCGAACGATATATATATTTGTTTGAAAAAACAAACTCAGTCGAATTAGACAATAGACAAACAAAGAACTATGATGATATAGTTGCACATCTACACCATGAGGAAAGATAGACGGGAAACAAATTAAGATTAACAGGTGTCGTTTACGTTACACGGTTGACAACGAATGTTTCCAATACCACTCAGCGATTTCCTCGAACCAGTGACCCGATGACCAGGTTAATTTCTAGAGCAACCAAAAGATCGCATTATTGCGCGGAAGAGGAGGTCAAGTTGTGTCGAAAGTGACAAAGAATGTAGCAGCTTTCTCATTTTATCTATGCTACTTTGGGAGAAAATCAGAAGTAACCCCCCCCCCCCCGAAAAAGGACTGCTCTTTTGATAATGCCCATATATTAGTACTAAAACGAGGAATCGCTGAAAATGTAGTTGTGTAATCCTATACATCCATTTTTTGTTCGCAATGCATGTGATTATCATCAAGACTTATTCAACATTTCTTTTCTTCATTCTGATCACTCCAAAATATCATGGCATACATCAATTATTTTGGCTTGTATATAATACAAAATTAACCTCTATCAATTGATCCGAGACACTAAAATCCTTCGCATTGTAATTGCATATTACTAGAGCTAAACTATAATCTAAATGAAGTGATAGCTTTACGCGTAGTGCAGATTGCGGACACCGGCTCACGCAAGGCCGTTGCCGCGTCAGTAGCATAATTATATGAATCTGTTAAATGTTACTGGTACATAATTATAGTGTATCAGCAAGGTTGACATCAGGCAAATCAATGATCACATACGATTTTCACGCAATCTGCTGGAGAGAAAATTCTCTTTTCGCGCTCAAAATCGATACGATCTTGCGCGCGCATGTGTGACGAATCGATTGATATTAAAGATCATAAAGTACACATAGTAAATGTCCGATGTTGTCTGTTAAATACTCTCTCATGGTTTATACCATTCTGATTTACTTCACAATTATTTCTCATTAAGACACACCACCAGTCACTTATCTATTTATCATTGTAAAGAAACGGATGACGTGGTGAGGTAATGTTTCCTCAAGCCGTCAAGGGAAAACACTACCTTCATTTAGGTGAAACAAAATATGTTGAAAGCTTTAGCCGCACGTTATGATCGATAAAGTGACTCTCACACTCTGCCGTGTAGGCCTACCGTGTGCCACCGTGCGCGAAAATGTCTGCGGACGGTGGAGAACGGCGAGGGCACACGGTGGTTCGTTATCAAAGCGGGCAACACGTTAATAGGGCGTTGGCGCTTATTTACACCCGGTGGGACCCGGCGAAAGTTTTGGGCATGTTCAAAACTTTGGCCGGCTGGCACCGGCCGCAATTAAGCGGCAAGAGGACGGTGTTGAACGGTATGAAGACGGTATGAATACGTTATGAAAACGGTCACACTGTATGAACACGTTCACAACACGCTCATAACCCGTTACAGAACGGTGATGAAAGGGCAA
Organism: Strongylocentrotus droebachiensis; assembly: GCA_035222895.1. NCBI lineage: Eukaryota > Metazoa > Echinodermata > Echinoidea > Camarodonta > Strongylocentrotidae > Strongylocentrotus > Strongylocentrotus droebachiensis. The sequence continues at coordinate 163,672 of JAVYIG010003926.1, forward strand.
ACAAATCGGGGTATTTATGGCAGTCGTGTCATGACGTCAGCAGTCCGGGGACTCGCTCACAGGACGCTCCGAGCGGTGAGGGGACGCTAAGTGACTGGTAGGTGGCTGCTACAAACCCGGTGCACACGTTCGAGACCCGGTATGGGCCCGGTATGGAAACGGCCAAAATTTTCAACAAAAGTCAATCTGGGCGGTGAAGACGGTAGAAGCACGTTCAACACCCGGTATGCGCCCGGTGAGAACGGTCAGAAGATGGCAACGAAACGGTGAAAAGATTAATTTTATGAATTTCGTTTTTGCGGCCGGGGACAAGTTCGCTCAAAACCCAACGTTCTGGACTCTGTTGTTTTTTAATAGCCCGGCAGGTGGACGGTAGGCCTACACGGCAGAGTGTGAGAGCTCCATAACGCATTTTAGTCAATGTGGATCGGAAAATGATATCAAGGATAAACATTACGTAATCATCGTCACGTCTTTAGAGGACATTATTTCTGTTATCAATTCATGTGTAACATGTGCACGTACGCGCTCTCCTGTCAATATTATCTAACTACAGATATTGAGTGAATTATTAGTTGATAATGATAAAACGGGTTCTATAATCCCTCCTAATGTCTCCAGTTACAGAATTAAAATTAAACGGGGTATGCCCTTTGCCTCGAACTAGAACATTTTTCTTCTTCAAGTTAAGGCCTTATTGGCTATAGGCGGAAGATTGGCGCTACACATTTGATAAACACATGCGATCGTTTAAAAGATCATGACTCAGTTTCCACTATTAAGATTTTCAAGGCAGATACATTTAGCTATGAATATCTGATAGAAAGAAACAACTTAGATATGAGGTTGCTAATGGCAACAACAACACCATCGTGGTAACTAATATGCGCTCAAGTAAAAAAATAAAAGGGGGGGGGGGTGGGTGGCTGCATCACTTGCAAATTAATATTTCCATATTCATTGGCACTATATATCACGCAATTTTTCATGAAATACAAGTTCCTCGACAACTCATTGACAGTCGTGTATTACAATTAACATGCGTACATTTGTGTGGGATGTCGATGAGCACAGTTGTGCCACAGATTCCAAACACTTGAATTGCACTGCCTAATTTTTAAAAGTAAATTTATCCCTGTAATCGCGATTTTTGTCAAAAACTAGAAGAGCATGATTCCATTTTCTTGAGATGAGTCCAGACATTTATAGCTTTTTGCCCAGGTAAAAGGGAATAACCTTTGAACATGTAGTGGTAGGGACCTGGGACGGGATAGCAAGGGCAGTTTGTCCCGGACACGACCTCCACGCTACATGCAATAAGGGTAACATGTTTGATTAAGACAAACACATGAGATACATAAAACATACTATTTGACCTGTTTACTATTGTATTCCACTTTATGCATGCTTTCCTTTATAACCCCTTAATAACCTGCTATGCATAATAATGATATCATAATGAAGTACAATACAAATTGGTAATTGATATGTCTGGTAAGCCTCTGACAAACGTTTGAGTCCTCCAGCGAATCAATACCTCGTTAATGTTTTTAAAACGTAATTATGATTTATATGATTACTTGCAGAAGTATCTCGAACGCTACTGCACAAATTGTTTAGCCTATATTTAAACTTTAAGAAGTTGCCGGTGAAGAAGTTGAAGCAAAACAAATGAACAAAAGAAAGTTCTTCAAGCCCCCCCCCCCCCCCCACTCCTCTCTCAAGAAAAAAAGATAATTTGCATTGATTACGAATGAATTTAAGCGAGGCACATAAATTTGTTCATAGAATCAAATCCAACACAAGACCCCCCCCCCCCCACACTATCTATATGTATATACATTTTGGCACGAAAGTTCAAATACATCAAGTAGAAAGTCAATACATTATCACGACATTACTCATTCCTGCCAACTTTTCACTTCAGGAAGACAGACAAGTTTCATCTCCGTTTAATGTATTTTTTTAAAATCCCTCATCACTCTTAGACATTTAAATATGTGACTTGTGATTAAAATAAGTTTCTTCCAGGTGTATGTAAACTTTCAGGCCCAACTGTATATACATATTTTTTTTTTAATATATATTCTTCTAGAACCGCAATTGCTTTTTGAGTTATGTTCAATCCAAATGCCATTGCTACCAGGACGTACACACTACCTAACCTTTAACCAAGATGTAGGTTAAATCTATTTATATTCAACAAAATCAATTCAAGTAGGGGTAGATTTAATTGACCGCTGTGGGAGGTTTGAATTCACGTAATTATCGAATTAAAAATCAATCATAATTGGTTATGGCATTGTGTTGAGAATTGAATGATCTAGCAGAGCTTTCGCTCTTTAACCTCGTTCGTGCATGACCGAACTCTATAACTTCCCGACCTACTTTCCGAATGACTGGACCCAACTTATACCGGGACTCGTGCAGTCATAACCTGTATGGACTTGACCGGGGGATACAAGACTCACCACGAATTCAACTTTAAAATGTCATCAAATATTTGTTTGAATTGAATATTCTCAACTTTTTTTAAAAAGAATGTCAGACTTTAAGTTTAAAAAGAAAAAGACGGAACAAATCGTCGCTGTTTTCACGAAGTGACGGTAGTGAAAAAAAATTGCATTCACTTTGCGTTACGATTTTCCTCACTACCGTCACTTCGTGAAAACAAGGACGATTAATAATTGAACACATTACAGAACAAAAACAAAATAAGACAGTATAAAGCAAAACAACCAAAAGGAAAATTAAAAGGAAAATCGAGCAATGATCTGTGTAGGGGCAGGGGGGGGGGGGGGGTCGGTAGGGGCTATCACTTATTTTAGAAAATAAAAATAAAAAAATTGTAAGAATAAGAAAATCAATAATCATTAGAAGAAAAAGAAAAAGAAAATGAAGAAGAACAAGAAGTAGAAAAAGAAGCAAGAAAAACTTAAAGAAAGAAAGAGAGAAAAAGGTGAGCAAATATTTTCTCAACGTAGCTATTAAAAATTGCCCGTTTCATTGTCAGTACAAACGAATAAATTAATTATTTGTTTGTTATTCAAATGCCGATTCGTTTTACCCATAACATCGTATGGATTGATTTATCTGCCAGTCACTTTTACAAAAGATATTTAGCACCTGAGCAAAGCAAAATATGACAACAGATTTTCTTTTTCTCTTAATGGAGATACATGTACTGGTTTAGTTATAATTAATTTAATTTTACTATCTGCTCAAAATATTCCTTCCGTGCTACATGCGCGCTATGTAAATAGACCTTGTTATTTGAGGAAAATCTGTCGTCTGGCCTAAGTTTGCTTAACGACTTACCTGTTTTGAGATACATGTACGGATGTGATGTCCCATATGTCGTAATGCAATGTAGAGCTATCCTTTCAGTTTCATATTAGACGATCATCGGTACTACGAAACAAAATCCATAAGAAAATAGAGAGAAGCTATGAAATCCCACATAATAAACGACGTTTTACTGCGGCGAAGAGCGGGCAACGTACACACGATCGTACCGTCTGCGAGTCACAAACAAAGTGGTGCCATGAAATATTTTGAAACCGTGTTTTGTGTCTGGTTAAAAATATGCACAGGTAGTCTGCACGGTATGTGCGTGCGGAGCGTTAAGTATGTTATTACGCATGTATGTGTTCCACTGGAACATAATAGCCCCCAGATGTTTGTATTGCGTAATACCTCAGCATGGCTTGTCGGTTGCAATAAGGGAAAGTCATTTTGAGCCCCAGACTGGACTTGTACAGTACATGTCAAACCATTTCCACAAATAAATGCGTTTTTTTTTCTTCTCCTTTTGCCCAGGTGTAACTGGTTTAAAATCAGTCACACCGACAAACCGATTCCACTCCGATACCAAACAGATGGATTCTTGGCCATTCGCGGTAAATCGTTAACTGTTTGTACGCTCTGTCATTTTTTTCACCATAATCTTTTTTGTGTCGGCCTCGACAGTGTGACTGGGCCATGAACTAGTTCAATCAGCGTCCATATTTTTCGACCTTTGTAACAGGTCTGTTTGCTTCAGATAAAGGCCAAACTTTATACGATGTCTCGGGTCAAGGCTGGATCTACTCTGTGACGTCACGCATATTGTCCTGCAAGATTCAGAAATTATCAAGCCGAAAAACTCCTTTCAGCCAATATTGCGGATGTAAAAATGACCTCACATGGGTGGGTTATTACTTATTATTACGTTCCGGTTAATGTATGTTATGAGACGAAACCGGCAAAGTAATTTCATTATCTTAGGACGCTTCTTGCTTTTGTTTTTGGTTTAGGAAACTTGCGGATAAAACGGTAATGTTCCAGAAAATATTTGTGTTCAAATATCTAAGGCAAAAGGTACTACTACTCTATTTTACTACTACTGCTACTACTACTACTACTACTACTACTACTACTACTACTACTACTACTACTGCTTCTACCTCTTCTAATACTAATACTACTACTATTACTACTACTTCTACTTCTATACTTCTGTTCCTATTACTCCTCCTCTCATTTTCTTCCCCCTCCTCCTCTTCCCCCTCCAGGCTCCCCCTCATTTTCTCCTTCTCCCTCGCCCCTCTCTTCTCCTCCTGCTCTTACCCCTCTCGCTCCCCTTACCCCTTCTTATCCCCTCCCCCTCCTATTCCCGTCCTATTCCTCGTCTTCTTCAACATACTCTTCCTAATTATACCCAAAACTAATTATTAAAACTTCGGCGTCCTAACTTAGTTTCTTCCTTTCCATGCTGTCTAATCCTTTTGTCTTTCCTTCTACATCAAGGACAAGTTCCATTTAATCATCCGTCTGTCAAACGAATTCCCCATTTTCTCATTCTCCACAAAATAATCAAAATGCTATCACGGGAGAATGCCCTGTGACGATTACTTCGGCTGATCGCTTCGAAATCATTCCATCCTTCCGATCTTGCGTTCCCCGAATGTTTCCATTAATCATTTCCATCGATCACGGTAAGTAAATCCATCCGCAGTCAAAAGGAACGACATGCGCTATCAAGTGTCTGCTCATCTCGCCTTCGGTCCCGTGAACTAATTTCCATGTCGTGTTTCTCCGATACCTCTGGGATATTAGATGTCTGCCGAGGAGTTATCATCCATGAAACAAATTATGAAGAATCACATTCATTTGTCTTTCCGCTTCTTAAAGAGAGTATTGAAGTTTGAAGATGATTGTTCCACATTTAAATCAAAAAACTATTTTAATTCTTTTGTTCTATACAAGCGTATAAGCGTAGATTACACACACAAATATTAAAGATTTCAAATGAAGTATAATGTACGGAAAATAGGTACGAAGTCTCGAAATATAAAGATATGACAGGCAAGGTTAAACAATGTAAAATGTGGGGATGTCTGTTACAGCTTTTAACTATTCCATTCTATTTGGCTATTCTCACCATGTTATTTTTTTTTTGTTGATTTTTTTCTTCTTCTGCAAAACATACATTCATTCCTCCTATACGGAGAAATATCATTGTAGGAATAGCCCATGAAAGCCATTACTCATGAGGTAAAATCATATTCAAAATCAGAATAGAATAACATGAATAAGAACAGTTTACAACAAATTATGATATGGTGCCTCATGTATGGTCCGGGTTTTTTTTTTTTTTTTTTGTCTTGCAAACTTTCATCATCTTTTTCAGTAAGTTTTCAGTTCTTTTAAAGACTTTTGATGATTCCAAAAACCCTAAAACGCATAGTTGTTCTAATTTACAATTACCACGAATAACTCCCCTTTTTGTTGGTGTGTGTTCACAATGCCATTACATGAACAGTTATCAAAAGCGTTATCAAAAAACTTTAACATGAGGACATTTGGGAAGCAGTCCTTTTTTTTAACTTTTAAGTGACATTTCCGCTGTGCTGTTCTCCTAAACTGACATAAATAAAATGACAAATCTTACAATTTTCTTTTCACCATTTACCATTAATCAACTTTCTTCTTTAAACTTTGATTCCGACTATTCATAACGTGTCTAGTCAACCGCATGCTAATTCAAGTACACGTGAGCGATATCTCTATACAGCATAATATCTGCACTGTCGATATTCCGTATCTAACTCAATTAAAGGCAATAGGCGGGGATGCCCGAAGGAAAAAAGAAAATGGAATTAGGTTAATTTTGGATAACTCGATCCGCGAGGAACTTGTAAGGAAGGACGGCACCTGCGCTTGTGATCCATACTTTGTATTATATCAATATATACTGTTAAAGTGATTAACCATTTTGTTTTTGTACATGTGCAAAGCCATATATTTAACAATTTAAGTTGCTTCGCCATGCGTTCATGTGTACATGTATCAGGGGCGTAAATCCGTACCGAGGAGTAGGGGGGGGGGGGGTGATCGGCGATAGCCATCACATACTACACGCCAGGCGCGTACGCAGGATTTTAACATTTATAAATCGGGCCGAAAATTTCGCAACGACTCAGCCGACCGCTGAATAAGCATTTTTTTTCAGGGGGGATGCAGGGGGGGGGATGATATCAGGGGGGGGGTGTTTGTACAGGCCATCCCCCCCCCCTACTTCAAGCCAGGGGGGGTGCAGCCCCCCCCCCCCACCCCCCCGGGATTTACGCCCCTGACATGTATGTACTGAGGATAAATTTACGAATTTAGAAAGTATGTTTTTCGCACGTGGTATATATTTTCCTCTCCTTTTTTTTGTTATAGGGCTGTCCTGCAATTATTGTAAAACATTTTGCTTCTGTATGAAGACATACTATGATGAAAAAATGAATGAGGATAATAAAATACTTTGCGAATGAACATTTCAGTCAAACTATTAACAAAGTATTGTGGGGCGCCAGGAGTGTCAAATCTAACAGAGATATTAAAGACCGTCAAAACTACTGGGCCAGAGGGGATTAGACCACACAGCGAGGTCACTGACAGTTGGCTATCTCATTTAACTCAGCTCTCAACTAACATAAGAACAAGAGGATCATGGGGGACCAACAGGCACCGATTGGGAAAGTTTTCTATATAGATGGAGCAAGTAGCTACAAGTAGGACAGTGGGGCTTTAAAGCGTTTTACAAGAACCCACTATTATTATTGTTACAAATGTATCGAAGGGGGCGCAATAAAACTTACATAAGTCGTTTTAATCAATGATCCAATATGAGTAATGTATGATCATGCATAATATAATCACAAACGATTTTCTTTTCTTCATTTCAATTTTAAAAAAATCAATGAACGTTCACAAACAAAATTCGGAAACACAATGATTCATATTAGATCAATTATCGCATTTCATAAAGTTTCACCTCCTTCTCATTATGAATTAAATCAATTAATGCTCTTCTTGCCAAATATAGTTGTTTGATGCGAAGAGGGCGGTGTTTAGAAATAATAGCTGTAAGAAACTAGGACGCAGATCATCTACTTTCGCCGAGTTGGTTACACACATAGTGGTATCCTTACATTTTGTGTTCGACCAAGAAGTTACCAGTTCTTGGTTCGACTGACGAAAGCAACACACACTATTTCAGTGGGTCAAAACTTAGATCTGCTTCTATTCACTTGTATTTACACAATTTTGCTTGCTAATGAGAAACATTTTTACTTTCCTTACAGTCACATTATTCATATAAAATGATGTTTAAAAGTGTAACCACACCACAATGTTACAGCGTAATCCACAGGGCAAACAGGGAAGGTAAGACGTAAATACATTGATGTTATTATTGAGGGGGAGGGAAAGCGGAGGGCGTGAGGGGGAGGGCAGAGGGCAGAGGGGAGAGGGCGGAGGGGGGGGGGGCTGTCTCATTAGGTGAATTTAATGCAAAGTGACCAGTTGGGGTTGTTTGTGGCTTGAGGGTGAGGAAGGGAAGGGGTCATCTTATTTGTGTACCTGTACGTTGCCTCCTTTAATCCTCTTTTTCTTCATCACTTTTTTTGTATTTCAATGAGGGGCAGGAGGGGGCCAGTGCCCCGTACCCCCTTCTGGCTACGCCAATGCTCATCAACACTCTCCATACGATGAATGAACACAGACACGAACCTCCCTTCCGACAATAGAATGCCAGAGGCGCATTTGTTAATCTTGAAAGGGTTTTCTTGGCACCGTAGAAATTTGAGATTCAAATTGGATTCTAAAGAAGTATTGGATTATGTACCATGGTCAGAAGAAAATGAGAAGAACAGAAAAGACGCTCGGAGAGGTGTGAATTTACATTTACGATAAGGCTTTACAAAAAGAGTTGTTGTGTTGCCATTTGCGACCGACCACAACAAATCTCAAAAACTACGGTCGACATTCTTGTTAACAGTTTTTTAGAAGAAAAAATGTATAATGAATACAAAAAATAGTATTAAAGCAACCCAAAGAGGGAAAAAAAAGCAAAAAAGCAAAAAAAGCAACACAAACACAAATTTTAATTTGACCGACCGACCCAGGCACCGGCACTTAAAGGGCAATACAACATCTTTGTTGCATATTCGTCAGCAGTCCTGTGTTGTCTCGACTAGCATTGTGTGGCGTAGGGTGGGTCCAAAAGCGGGGGGGGGGGCACCGGCAGTATAGAGGGATGGGAGGGGGGCTGAGTGACAGGACGCCGTCTTCTTGTCTAAGCCCTCTCTCCAATCCCGTTTCCCTCTCGTTCTTTTTTTTTCTCAGCCAGTTCTTTTTATGATTGTTTTTGTTCAAATTCGGTTGGGGGCCTATCTCCGTGCCCCGTAGCTACACCACTGCTTAGGCTGATAATGATATACAAAAACGTGCTTGAGATCAACCTTAATATATAAGAACACATATAATAAGCATACTAATTGTGGAATGTGTTCTGGTGGTTTAGACACGGTCTGGACTGTTAAATTTCTTGAACTTTCTAATAATCAGATAACTTCTCATTAGGCCTACTCAACTATAATGTATTTTTGTAAACCAAATTCCTCAAAGGTCGGCAAACAGTATTCACTCAAAAGGATGTCTAGGTTCAGCGGGGTGACGCGTAACCTTTTGATTCCTAACAGAGTGCCGTGTTTAAAAAAGAAAAGTTGTAAAACACTGAGCTATAGTTTACCTCTGGGTCTAAATTTCAAATTATGTGTCTACTTTCCTTGTCTATTCTTGTCATTAAGGTCACGTGAACATCATGAATGATTGCACGTCAAGCGAGCCTGTACACAGCCGTCAGGTGATGATCGTTTCCTAGTTCATCTCCACCCCCATTATTCGGCTGATAACTATTCGCCCCCATAATTAAGAGCATAATCTCTAGATTCGTTCAGATTGATGTCTGGTACAATGTCATCAGTGACGAATAATGTAGTTTTCATTTCACTTCATTCTATTTCGTTAACGTGAATGTACGGGATTTGTAGGTATTAACGATTTGAAAAAAAACTAGACATAAAGAACAATGTTCTTAATCCCACCCCCATTCGCCTGACAAATATTCGCCCCCCATAATCAAGAGCATAATCTCTAGATTCGTTCAGATTGCATGCCCGGTACATAGGTAGATTTCACTATTTGAATAGCCAATAGATATGCGCATGCCGTTCCATTGACTTAGTGAATGTATGAGATTTGTAAGTTTTATTGATTTAAAAAAAGGAAAAATAAAGAACAAGGTCGTTCAAATAACATATTAATTGAATAATTCACACACTTTATCATCGGCCCAAAATCCTAATGTGCACACGAACCAATGTTGTTTTTGGCAATCTGTATTAAATTATGAAAAAAATGGAGTTGTGAAATAAATAAATCTGAATCTGAACTATCTTATTACACTTATTCTTTAATGTTTGACTCGTTTTGTTTAAGGCTTCTACATGACTAGTCCATTATTGGTTTTCCTTCTAAAGTTTGCATTTATATCACAATATTTATGAGCGCTGGGACTTTTGGTTACCCTCGAAAGGAAAAAAATCCGGCATACTGTGGACTTATCTTGACCATCGCTATCTGTTCTTAACTAATTCAAAATATACCCTTGATAATAAATTTATTAATGTATGATACGTTTGGCGACTTTGACATGTCGGTGAGTGTGAAAGCGATGGCCGTCGGTCTTGGCTTGGTGTATCATCAATCTCACCCTCAATCTCACTCACACCCCCGGAGCGTCATCAACTTCATGAATATTTTGTCTGGCGTTGCTTGAGATCTAGTACTTGAACCCTAGTCCGAACCTCTCACTGCCTCTCCTACTCCCCACTCATCATTCTTCTCATCATCAAAATGACCAGCGAAGGAGAAGGAGAGGAGGAGGAGGAGATTAAGAAGAAAAGGGGGCAGGAGAAGGAGAGGAGGTGAATAATAAGAAGAAGATGAAGAAGGAGAAGAAGAGGAGGAGGAGGAGATTTAAAAAAAAAAGAAGATGGAGAAGGAGAAGGAGAAGAAGAAGGAAAAAAGAGGAAGAGATGGTGGAGGAGGAGGAGGAGGAGGAGGAACAAGAACAAGAACAAGAAGAACAAGAACAAGAAGAAGAAGAACAAGAAGAACAAGAAGAAGAAGAAGAGGAAGAGGAAGAGGAAGAAGAAGAAAAAGAAAAATAAGAAGGAGAAGAAGAAGAAGAAGGAGAAGAAGAGGAAGAGGAAGAGGAAGAAGAAGAAGAAGAAGAAGAAGAAGAAAGAAAAAAAAAGTAGCAATACATTTCAGAGAATAAAGATGCAGGGTGGAAGTAAGTGAAATATGTTATGGTAACGCTCTTTCATTTCAGTTCGAAAATGGAAGAATGAAGATGATTTTATTTCCCGTCACGATTTATTCGTTCTGAACATGTTCTTATCTGTAGAAGGTATTACAAATTGACTTGTATAACACACGATGACATCGAGCACGTACGTGAATGATTGCATGGATTATCGAACATGATCTGAAAATCATTTCTCATTTTGCAGAGAATTTCCAACGCAGACAATTCTTCAATAGGAAACAGAAGGAATAAATATTAGGCCCCTAGGATTTCGACTGCACATTGTCAAGTAATCTCTAAGGTTATCTCATAATTTTCGTATAACAAAGTCTGAAGAGGATGTCAGTTTCATGGAAATAGAAAAGATGAGCTATTGGTTTTCTAATGATGTCTACTACTAAATACATCATGTATAAAGGTCACGTGTCTCTTATGCAATGCTTTTTCAAAGATCATTGAATTTGGCATCGATCATGCAGCTTTATGTCATAACAATATTGCATTTGAAATGTTTAATATATAGAAAAGAAACAACAGTGACAACAACAAGCGTAACATAAAACCACACCAAACCCCCAAAACAACAAAAAACAAAAGAACCGCCGATTATTGGGCGATATTGGGTGATATGTGAGATTTTATAGTCTCCTTCTCCCCCCCCCCCCCAAAAAAAAAAAAAAAGAAAAGAAGGGATTTCACTTTCCTCTACTATAATAAAGATGAGAACGGTATTTTCAATATTATTGTGCGGATGCAAAGTGTGCTTTCGTTTCAATTGACGTTTATACAATGAACGATACTAACTTTAGGAAGATGATCTTTGCGATTTCCACATTTTCCCCATTCTTAAGAAATGTCCTCTTAAGGCATCATGATGTGCTATGAATGAGGCGTCATTGGTAGCTGTGCTAAAGTTACCTTAGGCGCACTGGACACGTCATTTCACGTTGTAATGGTTAGAGGTTCGAGTCTCAGCCAATTCCTTTGAGAACTACATTAAAATACTACACTTAAAAACCATGGTAAGATGTTAGGCACTCTCCCCTCTTTAATATTCTCTCTCTCTCTCTCTTTCTCTCTCTCTCTCTCTCTCCCTTTCTCTCTCTCCCTCTCTATCTTCCATCTCACCCTCTTTTTCTCTCCTTCTCTTTTCTTCTCTCTGTATTAACAAGGCATTTTCATAAAGGCAAAAATGGTCAGTATTGTCTGTAATATGAATTATAGGCCTACACATATTACACCTACCTGTCATGGGCGTAGATTTTACAGAAACGATATTATCTGTATCATTATATAAGCCGATACAGATGACGAAAAAATGCGACTAAAGTCATTATTGAACAGAGCAAAAGTTTTGTAATCATGTTGATAATGTCTTCTCAAATTCCTCGTCTATTGCGATATTCACATTTTTTGGCATGTGCACTTTCTTCCCTTTACTAACTACGCTATTAAAATATTTATGTTACTCTATCTACAATATTTGAATATGTTGTAACATATGGCAACTATGAGTTAACTGGGGGGAAAAGCAACCTGTTTGGATGAGTTAACTGGGGAAAAGCAACCTCTTTGGATTGTCTTTTCTGTTAAGTCCTCAAAAAATAATGACTAAACTGATTAATGTAAATCTCTAAAGACACTTTAACACCACTTTCGCCGCCCTCCCCTCTCATTTATTCTCGTTTGCAGCCATGCACCTCCCTCGGACTAACTCATCTAGGACCCAGGGACGAGATTTATTTCACCTATTCCATTTTTCTCTAGATATCTGAATACATAATGGCGTACATGCATGATGCCGCGTCGTAATTTTCCATCACTGTTTAGCCCGTCTCTTGTTTAATTCATGAACTCGCAAGCTCCCGAGGGGGCCCACTGCACCTCTCAACAGTTCTCGATGCATGCATCCGTGGTAGTAACAAGCACCCAAATACATGTACACGTCTCGAAGAAGAAAAAAAAGTGTCGCCCTACAAACCCAAGAACTTCTAGCCGAGCTCGAGCGTAGCTCCCGTGCGAGCCATCGCCGAGTCTAGCCCGAGGAGATATTAACACCGTGATACCCAATCTCAAAGAGCCCTCTTGTCCACCTCACATAGCAAATCTAATGACGTATTTTTAGAGGCTCCTTTTATTTTTACCCGATCGAAATGTCACAAGTAGATCAAGGATATTTTACACTTCCCTGCATCTCCCAAAAAGTATCCCCTAGACCTCGCTCATTTGTTCCCTTTATTTTAATCTGTCTGTACTCTCTGCATCCGATCACACTGACTATTCATTAGTCCTGTTTTCTCGTATTCCTCTGGTCTACATTCGCGAGTTCATGTTTACAGAGAATGATGTCTGCCCCCCCCCCCAACTTTACGTCGCCTTCCCCCTACCCCTCTTCCTCCTGCCTCCTTCCCGTCCCCTATTCTGTATCTCTCTCCCATCTCTCCTACTTTGTATCCCTCCGCCCTCCCTTCTAAGTACCTCCTCCTTCCTTCCGCCCACCATCTATCTTACCCCTGCCCATTCTCTTCCCCTTGTGTTCGTCTCCTCCACTCTACAGTCAATCATTCACTCGTCTCTGAAGTGCACTACCCCCTTCCTTCACCCTCCCTTCTCACTCCCACTTTCTCTTCCCCTTTTTCATCCGTCTCCCCACATCCCCTGTCTTATCCTGCCCCCGGTCCTGCCCCTATACTCTCTCGCCCTATACTTCCTCCCTCTCCATTGTCAGTCATTCACTTGTATCCGAAATGCCCACCCCTTCATTCACCCTTCGCAGTTCACCATTCTTCTTCCCTCTCATCCATTCGTCTACCTTCTCTTTCCTCTGTCCTACTTTCCTTTCTCTTTCTCTTGTTCCTTCAGGTCCAGCCCTACCCTACAAACTCCCATCATCCTTATTTCCCCACCACTCTCTTACCCTTCGCCTTTACTCTTACCCGATACTCCTTCTCCTCATCTATACATTCAATCATCCACTCGTATCTGGAGTGCCCTACTCATCCCTTCTCTTCCCTCCTGTTTACCCTTCCCCCTTTTCCTTCCTGACTCCTACCTACCCCTTTTATGTATTACCTCTCTCGCATCATTTTCCAACCTGTTCCCAATTTGCCATCCTCTCTCCCTCTCTTCTCCCTCTCTCTCTCTCTCCCTCTCTCTCTCTCCCTCTCTCTCCCCCTCTCTCTCTCTCTCTCTCTCTCTCTCCCTCTCTCTCTTTCCTCTTTCTCTCTCTCTCTCTCTCTCTCTCTCTCTCTCTCTCTCCACTAACTCTCTTTCCCCTACCTTCCGATGCTCCTTAATACCCCCATACCCCTTCTCCTTGCCTCAACTCTCATTAATCCACTCATATCATTCTCCCTTTAAAGGGACTATGTCCCATTTGCAGGCCAAAAAAATGAAAAAGTTAAATCCAACTGCATTTGAAAGATAATACTAATTTAGAACTTCCTAAAAAAGGAGGGGCTTGAAAATGTCTTCAAGGGGGAAAATAACGACTATTAGTTGTCAAATTGACTTTAGGGCTATAGAGCCCAAAAGTAATAGTCTTGATTTTCAGTCAATTGAAGGTCCCTACGTTCTTGTGATGCGCAAGATTATCTGATT